>JAVYIG010012026.1:0-56384 GCA_035222895.1 Strongylocentrotus droebachiensis | reverse complement strand
GAGAGAAAGAGGTAGGCGTCATTTTCAAATGTACTAGTAATATTAAATTTAAAATGTATCAAGGGATATGACATTTTGTATACCCTTGATATATTCACATCTACTTTAGATATGTTAACAGGTATTTTACAACTCACTCTTAGATTTTAATCAAATGATCGGTAGAACGCAGTCACATGTGACTCATTTACTGAGACTATCACATGATTTTTCATAAGCCAGCAAATTGTTGTTGTGGGGTAAAACACATGTACAGTCGTGAACGTTTATGTTCTGTATGCATGCTTAAATTAACTGACTAAACTTGGGATTTATTTTCCATCGATAATGACATGAATCAATCTTAAAATGACTCATTATGACCTCAAATATCAGGGATCTAGGAGTGTTGATTAGTAAGATGATCTTTGATACAAACTGACCCTCATCAACAGGAAAGTTCTGGAGGATGTCTTGCCACTACTAGGAACTGACCAGTCAGTAGCCGTCATCAACAATAAATTGATTGCAGAGGATATTACTGGTGAGAGAGCATCTCAGATTGTGAGCATGCTTGGATTCCATACTACCTTCCAACGTTCCTTCTTGGATAGCGTTCAGGTGAGCTTGAAATTTTTAATTTTTAATTTAATTTAATTTTTTATTTATTTTTCGTCATCGAGCACATTTATTTGTTCTTCTCTCTAATAAAAAAATATATATATGCCACACATATACCAGGTACGTCAAATGTTTTGATTTTTACGAGAGTTTATATCTGCCGTAAAAAGAACGATTGGATAATATTCTCTCATATGATGTCACTAAAGACATGTTATCCTGTGAAAGTTTTTTATTTTTTATTTGTTATTGCTTCAAATCAAAGATATTTACAATTATGTTCATTATAACATTCGATCTGCATAACAAATACAATACAATACAATTCAAAGTAAACAAATGAACATGTAAAAGAATTAATTAAATATCAAATATCAAATCAAATCAAATTAAATTAGAGGTCTCCACTTTTGTTTGTGTGTATTCTGTTTTCCTTTTCTGAATGCAATTATATATTCTACTTGTTGAAGAAAATCTAGTTCTTTTGTAAAACGTAAAAATGAAAGATTTTTTCCTTCATACTTTGTTTTATAATGTAATTTGTTATTTGCGAATTTATCTTTCTGAAAGTTCCAACAGACGTTTCCCTCTTACGTTACATGTAGATTTTCCATGGAATAATATTGTGAAAAAGGGGTCTTGCAAGCCTCTGCTTTTTACTAGTTTTGTTTGTCTATTGTGTAGGATCTGTGCGAGAGCACCAGTATGCCAGAGTGCTGGCTGGCTTACGGTTCCCTGCTCAACAAGGCTTGCGGAGAAGGGATTAACAGACAAGTCTGGACCTGTGAAGATAGTATGCTCATCAGCTATGCAAAGGTAAACATAGATGTGCACATGATGGTGATTATGATGATGATGGTGATGATAATGATGATAATGGTGATGGTGATGATAGTGATGATCACTATGAACGTGACGGACAAAGAAAGCGGACAAAATATACAGTTCCTCATTCTACCCTACAAAATTGCTATGGTAGACAAAGGAACATCCCTTCACTGCTATTATGTAAAACTAAGTAGAACAGGTGAATATGCATGGGACACCTGTTCTACAGATTTTTACATAATAGCAGTGAAGGGAGGTTTCTTTGTCTACCATAGCAATTGTTGAGGGTAGAATGTGGATCTGTATACTTTGTCCGCTTTCTTTGTCTGTCATGTTCGTAGTGGATATAATGGTGTTGATGATAATGATGATGATGGTTATGTTAATGATATTAATGATAATGATGATGATCATTATGATAATGGTTATGTAATTGATGACAAGGATGATGATGATGATAGGGATAATGACAGTAATAACAGTTACCATTTACTATCTCCTCTGTGTTAAAAAAGCTTTGGGATCACTTCCATTGGACAGCATCAGAATTACATTATAAACAGCAGTGACAGTATATTCAAGATGCTAAATGATTTTTTGACATTTATGAATAGATATATTTTCAATCATGGTTTGAATTGTTCCACTTTGAGTCATAGAGTTTGTTTTATTGAATGTTGGGTCTATGGTATGTGAGAGAGTGGACCTAAAAAGATATTTTAGGTACTTTACCATGACTCATTTATAGACCTTTAACAAAACTGGATGAGTATTGACAAGGAGACACAAAGTTTCTGGCAGATTAATTGACTTCTGCCATGAGGTCTGCCTCTAGGTGTATCATAAATTCCACTGTTATATCCTCCCTACCCTGCACACCATTGCTAATTATTTATTGAAATATAAGAGAGAGAGAGAAAGAGAGAGAGAGAGAGAGAGAGAGCAAAAATTCTGTAGTCCACACGTCAGTGATATTTTGATGATGAAGGGTTGTACAACAATTGCTCCTACAACAATTAATCTGTGTCAATATCCTACACTAACTGAAATCTTAACTTCAACCCTGGACCCAATGCTATACCTAACACTAACTATAAACCTAACCTAAAACCTATTTGTAATCCTATAGGCGTGTTCAGAAATGGCGCTGTAAACCGCCGCTAAAAAAAACTGCCATATTTTTGTTATTTTAACCGGTAAAATGAATGGCAATTAACTGGACATGTGCTTATTCACTGCAGGGCTCTGTGTTATAACATACAGAATTCTGAAGCTTATTACACTTTACATCATCATAACAACAAAATGCAGCGGTTTTGCCCCATTACATCTGAAATAGACAGAAAGTTTAACTCTAACCCTAGCTATAACTTTAACGAAACAAAGCCTGGAGCGGTTGTCACAGGATCAAATTTGGGGTCACTGATGTTGAAGTCATACCAAATTTGTTTCATTCTCAGCCTCTATACAACGGGACAAGTGCCATGCATCCTCTATCAAAACGACGGACATTCCTCAAGGCTTTAGGCAATGCAGGTCTCAGCGGTCAAGCCCAGAACCTCAAGAACTTGATCAATGATCCAAACACTGCATGTGAGCTTAGATGTCAGGCTATTTACTCACTCAGGAAACTGTCCAGAAGCAGCTCCAGGAAATATGTAAGACTTTCTTTTGAGATTTTAAATTTTAAATATTTAAAAAATTTGATTTATTTTTCATTAATTTAGCTCCAAGAAATGTAATATAACCTTTATACTCGATTCCTTTTAGGTCAAAATATCTTCTGATTTTTTTTTTTAAAGTCAAGATATGATTAATAAATGTAGATTGTTCAGCATGTAAAATGTCTTGTTCAACTAAAAGTGTGGCGTTCAATGAATTTATTAGATCGGGTGTAGTGAAGAGACTCAGAACACAGAATTATTTTGCTACAAAAGCGTGTCAATAAAATGTTTTTAAATATGAATTTGTCATCATTTTCAAATGTGTGGTTTATCTTGATTATTTGTAGGGCAACAGTGTGGTTCAATTCTGTTTTTAATTGAAGTAAATTTATCGAATGTCAAACAAAGGAACAAGTGATTTATATTAATTAATATAAAGAGAGTGTATATGACATTTAGAAACATATTCCATCTAAAATTAACCTTAATTTTCACATTTGATTTCTTTGTTTATCAATAATACAATATAACGATTTTGTTTATCTTACGCATACTCACTAGATCATCCAACTATCGCTGACAGTTTTCACCAACAAGGAGAACAGTGCAGAGGTGCGTATTGCTGCCTTTGTAGTGCTTATGGATGCCAAACCAAGTGCCTCCATCATGAAGATTTTGATGCACAGCCTGGAGTCTGAGACTAGCGTTCAGGTGTCAAGCTTTGTCTCCTCCCACTTTGAAGCCCTGAGCCACCCCAGCATGCAGGTGCCAAGCAATGTGTAAGTCATTTTCCAATAAGCATTCATAGTTTACTTTACTTTTAAAAAAAATCACGATCTGAAAAAATGCTGGCAGTGCATATCAAATATAAGAATTACATTTATTAAACGCTGTTATTCTTGCGTGGTTAATTTTTGCGCTGAGCGACCCCAAAACATATTCGCTGGCTTTTAAATTTGCATTGCACCAATTCAGCCTGCTCAAAACACGCATAAGAAGTCATGCTTATATTTTCGCGAGTCCTAAAATTCGCGCTTGCCAATCTTAGCGCGAAATCAGCGACACTTAATGTACCACAAATATTTCTACTTTTACAGTATACTATAAACAGTGTGGCAGTACAAATTTCTGTTATACAATACCTTCATTAAACTTTGGTTTGTGAAATATATATCAATTTCAAGAAAAGGAAAATTAATAACCTTTTTAGAAATTTGAATATTGACAATTTAGTTCTGATGTACTTACAGATTCCTCCTAAAGAAAAGTAATAACAGAACATTCCATATTATTTTTCTCATTTTAGGTCAAATGTGGCAAGATCATTACTGGAGGTAACTCCTACAGCTGATTATGGATTCCAGTACTCTAAGAGCTACAAGATGGGCTTGGAATCAGGTAATTCAAATGAAATATTTGTCAAAATCAAAAGAGATTTACTCTTCAAATTTTCCAATGTTAACAACTGTCAAACTTTAAAGAAAAGGATTTTCTAAGTAATTCAATGCAATTCAATTCAATTCTTTTTATTCATTCAAATTCACAAGAATACATGGAAATTTGTTTTAGTCACACATTGTAAAAATATGTAATATATATATGAGAAACTATATCGTTTTGTTTATAATCATAGAAAAGCCATAAACACAATGATATAGTTTCTCATATAATTATATCATACCCAACAAAACCAGTAGTACCAGAGCCATGCTTTTCAATTTGTTTTTTACATGCGTGTAGGCCTGTGTTGCTGAAGGTTTCCTTTCTACTTATTTTTATCTCAGTTGAAGACCGACTGGGAGTCTTTGCCAACTTGAAGTACATCATGGAGCAGGACTCTCCCTATCCATCTGGGTTAGCGGCCAAGCTGAACACTCATCTGATGGGCTTCAGTCTGAACCCTCTAGAGGTCGGCTTCAAGGTTGAAGGGTTGAGAAAACTGATGTTGGAGAGATTTATGAGTAACAGTGAAAGAGGAGGTGGAGAGGACAGGGACCCTCTCCTGGATGAAATAGACAGACAGGTGATTGATTATGCGACTTAGTGGAAGCAGCAGTAGGGAAAGTAGTAGTAGTAGTAGCAGTAGTATAAATAGTAGTAGAGTTGGTAGCAGTAGTAGCAGTTGTATAAATAGTAGTCGAAACAAGGAGTAGTAGTGGTGGTAGTAGTAGTACCAGCAATAAGTAGTAGTAGTAGTATAAATAGTAGTAGCAGTAGTAGCAGTTGTATGAATAGTAGTAGAAACAGAAGTAGTAGTGGTAGTGTTAGTAGCAGCAGCAGCAGCAGCAGCAGCAGCAGCAGCAGTTAGTAGAAGTATAATGATGATTACTTGAGTAGAAAGAATAGTTCTAATATGTTAAATATTGACAGTAACATTTAATGTAAAAACGTAACTCTCAAGTTGTAGCTCCAAATGATTTATTTGATATGAAATATTTGAAATCAAATCAACTTGTTTTTCCCACAGCTTGACATCATATTACGTGAAGACTCAGACCCTATGGCAAGCCTGTACATGAAAGCGTTTGGTAGGGAGATCAGAGGCATGACCATTGGAAAAAGCTCTATCCTTTCATTTATGAACCTAGGTAAATACCCTTTCAATGCCAATTTTTTTTTTTCTGTCCTTCTGTCCATGGGGAACGCACGGCCAGCGCATTGGAAATTTGCAATTTTGGCCAGTGCGTTGTCGTGCGCCCAACTTTTGTCGAAGCTACAGCGAGCTGACACCAAATGCATAGCGTGTTGCTAGCGCGCTGAGCGCACACAAGGCGCATACAGTGCGCATACAGACCGTACACAGAGCGCACATGATAACAACTTCCACGAATGCACAGCGTGTTGCTAGCGCGCTGGACGAATGGTCCACGCATGCACCGCGTTCTCAACAGAGGTGGTCTCACACATAGACGACGCACGGCCCGCGCATTGAAAATCAGAAAAGGCTGTGTGCCTAACTTTTGTCATGATTTTGGAAAAGCTAGCGAGCTGACTCAAAATACACAGCATGTAGCTAGCGCGCTGTGCGTATACAGGGCGTGTGCTCCGCATATGTCTGGCGCTGGTCTAGCGCGCTCCACGCATGTCTGGCGTGCCTTTGCATGTACATTCATGCGTCGAGCTCTGCGCACACTTTTGAGCATGCTCAAAAAATCCTAACGCACACAGCGAATGACAACACACTGGCCCAAATTGCAAATTTCCAATGCGCTGGCCGTGCGTCCCCCATGCGTCCCCTCTGTGTGACCAGGGGGGTGTTTCACAAAGATCCTAAGTAGAACTTAACTCTAAGTTGGACTTAAAAATTATGGAAAGCCATTAGCATCTTTGAAAACATTTTGTAAAAGTTATTGTAAAAGGCATAAAATGTTAATTCAAATCATTCATATTTTCTATCATCAAGGAGATTTCATGTTCTGGATGTAGAATTTATAAAAAGTCTAAAATACTTGAGTTTCTGCTTTTGAATATATTTCATTTTAAGGCTCTAATGGCTGTCCATAATTTTTAAGTCCAACTTAGAGTTAAGTTCTACTTAGGATCTTTGTGAAACACCCCCTGGGCCTTTAGTGGTATAAGTCGTGAAGCTAGATACCAAGCAGAACAAAGAAAAAAAGATATGTTAGCACATTAGATTTAATTTGTAAACTGGATGCCCGTGAAGGGATAAAAGAATGACGCGGGTTGCAGTTGAGTGATATGTCCATCATTTTCTTATGCGGTCTCAATCGCTTGCTGTCCTCTTCCCTCTCTCCCTTATGCCCTCCAATTTGCCCTTTCTGTTATACTATTTTACTCTTTCTCTTTTTACCTTCTCTTTCTCTCCCTCGATCGCTCTCATACATGTATGTTTATCATTATTACTCTGTTTCTTTCTCTGCTTGTCTATCTCCCCCCCCCCCCCCCATTCTCTTTCTCCATCTTTTATGCTCTTTCTCGCTCTCTCTTTTAATCCAAAAATTGAACAGAGAGCTCTAGATTGAGCACCCTTGAAGAACTCTTCACCCATCCCCGCATCTCTTACCAGAAGGCCATGACCCTGAGTGAGGGATACCTGCGTATCCCGACCTCCATGGGTATCCCCCTGACCCTGAAGCTCTCCAGCTCAGCCGTCGCGGCCGTTGAGGGGTCCGGAACCATCACCCTCGATCCTCCTCTTGAAGACATCGTCGCCAACATGCGTTTGCCAAACGCAGTCAGTGTCGAAGGCTTTTTCAATCCACGGTAAGTCACCAGTCATACACAACCTTACCGGGACCTGTTTCACAAAGCCTTTTTTCAGTGACAAATACAAAAATCAGTGACAAATCTGCTGATAACCAATCAGAAGCAAGGATTTTCAGTAGCTTATAACACAAACTGTCATTTGTCATTTATGACAAGTTTTGTGAAACACCCTTCAGGTTCGATGTTGAGAGTAAGCACTCTACCAATGTAGCAAGCAACTTATATAGAGTGTGATTCTATTTTGCCAATCAGTGGAAAAAATTTGACTTTTGACCTAGAAAACAATAATGCACTGTTCTTTATCGCTTTTATTTTGTATCTGAAAGTGCCCTGTTCCATGTTAACTTCATAATGAATACAGCTTGATAGGAGTGCACTAGCTTATACACATTTCTTACTAGCTATGTATACACCTACAGTTAAAAACTGATTTATTAATGCCCCTTGTAAATTGTTTTTGTTTTTGTGTTTCGTAACTCAAGAATGAAAGGTGGACTGGTTGAATTACTGCCTTGAATACATTTCGATGTAAGCTTTAGTACCGGTATGTCACAACCTTAAGAAACGGGACAAATCAATTTTTCCCATACTTGAAAAATTATTACACAATTTAGTAAGGGTATAATACTGTAGTTGTTAACTGTTAATATGACACCACCCATCCTTAATTTAGCCCATGTCTTGCCCTCCACCTTATGAAATCTCAGGTATTTAATAATAATAATAATAGTGAGTTCTTGAATAGCGCTCAGGTCTGTAAGACCTGACACTCCTGGCGCTCCCGATTATTACCCTGGCTTTAGCATGGCTGCCATTACGGCGCTATAGCATTTCAAGGAATTAATTCCTGCCAGCTACCCAGTTACATCACCTGGGTTGAGTGTGGCAAATGTAGATCAATGTCTTGACCATTTTCATTCCATGATCATCTAAAACTCACTCATTGTATGCCACTGCCTTTATAGCCTTGCTGTGGAGATGGTAGGAGACATGGGAGTCAGCATCGGTGGATCTATCAAGATCGGAGCAGCTCTCAGGGTATACCTCAACTCCTCTCTGGTCCTCAATGGGTCTGTCAAGGTTGACCTCCAGCGCCAGGACTATTCGGCCAACTTGACCACTCCGCAGGAGAACCAGCAGCTCTTCTCCATCAAGACCAAACCCTTCACGTACTTTGATGTGAAGAGCTCTATCTTTGAAGAGGTGTGTAATTGTCCTGGGCCCGTATTCAATTCAATACTTAATTACAAAATTTAAGCTTTTTACTTAGTATTTGGCTTAGATAAAATACTTAGCCAATTATGGTATTCAATTCACACTTTTGGCTAAGTATTTTACTCTAAATCTAAGCCAACTCCATACCAGACTCAAGCCAATTATTTGGAGGCCTTGATTGGCAGGCATATGGTTTTCTTACACAGTATTATACCCTGCGCACATTTATATCAGTGCGCATTTATTGCAATGCATCAATTGCGCATTACTTTTGATTGACCATGTGACGTCACAATGCTTATCAGTAAGTATTTTACTTAGATTTTGTCCTACGTAAGTATAAGTTTAAAATGCGATTTGAATACGAGATAAGTCAATTACTTAACTTAGCTATGTACTTAGTAAATTTCTTACTTATGCTAAGTATAGAATTGAATACCGGCCCTGGAGATTTGGAATAGTGAAGAAGATATAACGGGTATTAAATGTGATGATGATTTAATTTTATATGAGTGATAAGAAAGAAAGTACATACATACGCTTGTTGATAGGCAAGCATTGGATTTATTGCTTTCCTATCCGAGGTGCTTTGTAATTGAAGGTTGATGTCTTACCGAAGGGCACATGCACGTGGGATTCTATGACACCTGCTCCTTGGATAATTGCTCCGCATCAATTTCCTACACTAAACAAATTCTTAACTTAAACCCTGGATTCAACACCCTTACCTAAACCTATACACATAAACCTAACATAAAACCCAATTGTACCCCTAATCCTAACCTTATACCTTTGATAAAATAGAGCCCCAGTGCAGTTTTTTACAGGAGCAATTGTCGGGTCACTGCAAATAGGGCTTGGTTGCGTTCCGGCATGTGACCTCCCGCTCCAAAGTCAACGCTCCTCCACTGAGCCATGACTCGTCTTCTTGTCAGTGGTGATGATATTTGGGAATTATGATGAATGAGTGATAGCTGATGGTGATGGATTTCATGTAGATGATGATTGTCGTAATGGCAAAACTTTGAAGAATTAGATGATGATGGTATCTATCGTAGATGCAGTGTTGATGATAGACATACCAATACTCAGATATGGTCTTGACTCATGAAAAAGTGTCAATGATTATGATTATGATTACAACAGTGAATGCGGCATATAATGTGATGACAAACGAGATAGTTACTGTAAACCATGGATCGTCATGTTATTGTTTATTGTGCTTGAAACGTTGCCATGGCAATAAAACATTAGTTTTCATATGACTGTATAATTATTTTCTTACTTTATTTTCAGGCTGGACAATCCCAATTGAGTACTCAAGAAATATCTAGTTTGGTGAAACCAAGACCATCTAAGGTAATGTGTAAATGTGTCACTAGAATATGAAATATTTAGGTTATTTGAAGAATGTAATAAATATGTTTCTGTAATCATTTTATTTGATAATAAGTAAATAGCTACATGTATGATGTTTTACTGTGATGTAAAAAAAAAGGCATGGTTAATTTTATTGAGAAAAATTTCTCAGAATAGTCAGCAAAAAAATAAATGATGTTGGAGATCAGCCGAGAGTATGAAAACTTAACAAAGTACAATTGAAGAAGGAAAAAGCAAACTTTTACAAATATTATCACACCTGGCTTGATATAGACTTATTAGGCTTGGCATTGTCGTAAGATTTGTGATTTATCTGAATAAATGCCAACTGAACATCAGTTTGATATCTATCTTAAGAAATACCTTGGTTTAACTTTGCAATTAATAGGAAGATTTGCGACCAATTGATTTGTCTGCATGCTCACTTTGTCTTTGCATGTTTTTAACTTAACAGTTCAAGGTGGAGGCTCTTGGAGTTGGCCTTGGTGCTTCCTTCGTCCATCCATCAGATAAACTCTCTCCTTGCAGTCTACTGAGGGGTCCAATGCAGTTTAACATAAGTATCCTTGCAGGAGAAACAACCCCTAAAGAGATCCAGCTCCATCTTCGCATCAAAGACAAGTACGAGATGGTTTTGAATGATCCACATGGCGAAAGGTACCATCATCACCATGACTCCCCCTACATCTGGAGTTTGGGAACGGCAGAGAGCAGATGGATGTCACTTAACCATATCAGAGAAGTGATGCAAGATGGAGGGTATGATCATAGTCAACACCACAGTGGAAGTGATAATTACCACGGTCACCACAGTGAAAGCGATGAACATCATGGTCTTCTAGGAGATAATTACCACGGTCACCACAGTGGAAGCGATGAACATCATGGTCTTCTAGGAGATGTTTACCACGGTCACCACAGTGGAAGCGATGAACATCATGGTCTTCTGGGAGATGTTCACCACGGTCACCACAGTAGCAGTGAAGAACATCATGGTCTTCTAGGAGATGTTCACCACGGTCACCACAGTGGAAGCGATAAACATCATGGTCTTCTAGGAGATGTTCACCACGGTCACCACAGTGGAAGCAATGAACATCATGGTCTTCTAGGAGATAATTACCACGGTTACCACAGTAGCAGTGAAGAACATCATGGTCTTCTAGGAGATGTTCACCACGGTCACCACAGTGGAAGCGATGAACATCATGGTCTTCTAGGAGATAATCATCACAGTCACCACAGTAGCAGTGATGAACATCATGGTCTTCTAGGAGATGTTCACCACGGTCACCACAGTGAAAGCGATGAACATCATGGTCTTCTAGGAGATGTTCACCACGGTCACCACAGTGGAAGCGATGAACATCATGGTCTTCTAGGAGATGTTCACCACGGTCACCACAGTAGCAGTGATGAACATCATGGTCTTCTAGGAGATGTTCACCACGGTCACCACAGTAGCAGTGATGAACATCATGGTCTTCTAGGAAATAATTACCACGGTCACCACAGTGGAAGCGACGAACATCATGGTCTTCTAGGAGATAATTACCACGGTCACCACAGTAGCAGTGATGAACATCATGGTCTTCTAGGAGATATTCACCACGGTCACCACAGTGGAAGCGATGAACATCATGGTCTTCTGGGAGATAATTACCACGGTCACCACAGTAGCAGTGATGAACATCATGGTCTTCTAGGAGATGTTCACCACGGTCACCACAGTGGAAGCGATGAACATCATGGTCTTCTAGGAGATGTTCACCACGGTCATCACAGTGGAAGTGATGAACATCATGGTCTTCTAGGAGATAATTACCACGGTCACCACAGTGGAAGTGATGAACATCATGGTCTTCTAGGAGATAATTACCACGGTCACCACAGTGGAAGCGATGAACATCATGGTCTTCTAGGAGATGTTCACCACGGTCACCACAGTAGCAGTGATGAACATCATGGTCTTCTAGGAGATAATCACCACGGTCACCACAGTGGAAGCAATGAACATCATGGTCTTCTGGGAGATAATTACCACGGTCACCACAGTAGCAGTGATGAACATCATGGTCTTCTAGGAGATGTTCACCATGGTCACCACAGTGGAAGCGATGAACATCATGGTCTTCTAGGAGATGTTCACCATGGTCACCACAGTAGCAGTGATGAACATCATGGTCTTCTAGGAGATGTTCACCATGGTCACCACAGTGGAAGCGACGAACATCATGGTCTTCTAGGAGATAATTACCACGGTCACCACAGTAGCAGTGATGAACATCATGGTCTTCTAGGAAATAATTACCACGGTCACCACAGTGGAAGCGACGAACATCATGGTCTTCTAGGAGATAATTACCACGGTCACCACAGTGGAAGCGATGAACATCATCACAGCGGTAGCCATGAGCACCATCATCTTCCAATCTATAATATAACTAAGATAGAGGACCATGAACATAATCACACTGATTACCATCATGTTGATGAAAATGGTAAACCCCTCTTGTACCTGCACAGTCATCCTGTGTATAAGATCGAGCCTCTGCCTCAGAAAAAGACAAACAAGACAGATTACCATCACTATGGTCACCACAGTGGAAGCGATGAACATCATGGTCTTCTAGGAGATAATCACCACGGTCACCACAGTGGAAGCGCTGAACACCATGGTCACCACAGTGGAAGTGATGAACATCATCACTCCCCTTACAATATAACTACAGTGGAGGAAGCACACAACCACACCTATCATGAACATGTTGATGGCAACATTGAAATCAAAACTTACGAACACACCCATCCTGTTTACAAAATAGACCCAGTGCCTGTGAAAGGAGCCTCTGATCTCCATCACGATTCTCACAGCCACGAGCATCATCATGACCATCTTCCCATGAAAGACTTATCTTCAAATGACAAGGCATCTCTTAGAGAAGCCGTCTTGAGTAAGGTCACCGAGGCACACTTAACCTTACGAGATCAAATCAGCACCTACATGGATTATTGGTTTGGTAAATCTGACGCAGAGCCAACTGGAATCACCACGCCCTCAGCACCAGGTCCAACAGACAGTGCCACTCAGGAAGCAGACCAACCTACTCCTACTAAGGAGATGGCATGGCTACATGGAGTCATGGATGTTATAAATCAAAGGTTTGGACTGCATCGTTTCCATAGCCAGTCACATACACATCAGGACAGTCTTCATCATGACAGCCATGGGCATGATCACCACGATAACCTCCACCATCATACTGAGCCTAATGATACAGTGCAGCATCACCAACATGTTCATTACAATCACAGCCATGATCAGTACCATAGCCCAAATCATCACCACACCCATCTCACACTGAGTGAAGCGTTTGACCAAGTCTTTGGTAATCTCGATGCAAGCAAGTACACCAAGATCATCACCAGAAACTTCTTCTTGAATGTAAGTACTCTCATTTACACAAAGTTTTTACATTTTTAGGTCATTGCTAGTCACTGTAAGTTCTTTGAATTTTAAGTCCAAATCTTATCATGTTTTATTGGGATTCGTTTACAGTTTGAGTGTTTCCCATGTTCTCTGTTGCCCAAATTGAATACTGAAATATCTTTGTATTTTGTATTAGAAAACTGATTCATAAAAACAATATAAATAATTGAACAAGTTTGTATTTATGCATTACTTCAATTAGATTAAATATGTAGAAAATAACAAACAGTAATTCATATAAAATGTTTTGTGTTGATAATTCACCTACTTGTGTATTGCACAAATTATGGCAAATGATGTATGTTTTTCACTTTGTGCTGCATAATCCAACAAAGGTGTATCCTGGAAAGAGCTGAGGCTGAACTGAAAAGTCATGAAGCTTCATGAAATTCCTTTGTGAATTCAGAGATTTTCCGGCAGATATTGTGTTCTTGGTTTTTGTTAAAATATCTTTGCCTTTCAAATTGTTTTCCGTGGGGCTTCGTCATCATCATTTGTACGAAGCATTTCAAAATAAAATGAATGAATAAATTAAAGACAAAGATGGAAAGAAGGATAATGATAATTGAATTTATACAGCGCTTTACCGAGAGGATGCAAGGTGCAATAAGATTATAAATATCATGTTCCTCGCTCTGTAGATCACAGCTAAAGGTCACAACTCCAGTGATGACCGCACAGTTATGGTCAAGGTCAATGCTGACCTCCAGGGTCGTAGCCACAAGGCAGTCAACATGCAAGTCTTCCCGGCTGTCGAGCTTCCAACAGACCTACAGGACCCGGAGGCACCAAAGCCTTTCAGCTCTCATCACCATGATCACCATGATCACCATCATGATGAAGACCCAAAACAGGTTCGTAATTCAGTAATGCTGCGAAAAAAAATTCCCCCTCTCTTAATCAAATTTACCCTGTTCTTATATAAGCATGATGACTCAAATAAATTATAGATATGTATAAATGGCAAGGTAGCAAAGCTACAACTAGGCGTTGTGGCGTGCGCCTGTAATCCAGCTAACAATGGAAGTTACAAACTGATTCAGCAGAGGACACAGGTTCAAAACTGAGTCACGTCTTTCGGATGGTGACATTTAAAGGTCGGTCCTCAGACGTAAATAATCATATCTGATTGATACACATCTGTAAAAAAACCAATACACACACACACACACTTTGAGTGTACCAACATCCTTTGATTTTTTTTGTATTGAAGATTTACATGGTTATTGATTTTTAAAAGTCCTTGCAGTCTTCATTATTCATCAGGTAATATACAGTATATACATTATGTACATGCTTCTTAAATGAAATGTACCAAATAAGAGTTGGAATGTTACACCATTCACACTTACAAATTTAGTTATGATATAGATGTTCCTTTAACATTGTTTTGCAGAGTGTAGTGGGCATGAATACTCACTGGCTTCTGAGGAGCTAGAAAGTTCTTTTGTTACATTTTGTTAAGGTTTTTATTAATTTCTATTATTATTGCTATACAGGTATTCTGCATGCAATTTGAAGCTGATCTTCCATCTTTCAAGTCTGAGACACCAACCCAAGTTCCATTGTCACTCCATCATCATGACTCTCATGGTCATGATTACCATGATACCTTCCACCATGGTGTCAGGAGTGGGATATCCCAACCCAATACCAATGACACCACCCCAGAGGCTCTGCATGACCACCACCACCATAGCCACAGTGATGAGCACCATGATGTACACATCCTTGGAAACCTCCAGGAGGATCACCTTCACCACCACAGCCATAGCGACGAACACCATGATGAGCATCTCCATCCGGCAACCAATACGTCAGATCATCAAGCTCATCGTCTCCTTTCCGGAGACCACCATGACCATCACCACAGCCATAGCGACGAACACCGCCATGTCGGAGAGCTGACCGATCAACACCTTCAACATCACAGCCATAGCGACGAACACCACGATGATCATCTCCATCCGGCAACCAATACGTCAGATCATCAAGCTCATCGTCTCCTTTCCGGAGACCACCATGACCATCATCACAGCCATAGCGACGGAGACCATCATGAGCATCTCTATCCGGCAACCAATACGTCAGATCATCAAGCTCATCGACTCCTTGCCGGAGACCATCATCACAGTCATAGCGATGAACACCACTATCCTGATGAGCTACATGATGTTCAACATCACCACAGCCACAGTGACGAGCATGATGACTACCATCATCTCCACCCATCGTCCAATGACTCTCATGATCATCCTCTACCGATCCTCCATGGCCATGGACATGGGCCGGTAGCTGAGATTGGACCTCAGGCCGAGTTTTCTCTGAAGATTGGCTGGGGAAGAAGCTGCTCATCAGACAAACAAGTTCAGTTCAAGGTGAGAATGTATCTAACTCACTACTCTATGATAGGAGAAGAATGAGTTACAGTCATTATCAGTGGTATAGCTACTCATATACCAGCTAGTTAGCATAAACTAGCCCACCACACAAAACAAAACCCCACCCAGCTCAAGCATCCATTGAGGATGCAGATTTCATATATGTCTTAAAGCCCCACTGTACTACTTGTAGCTACTTGCTCCCTCTATATAGAAAATAATACACATTAAGAACATATTGGACAAGGACATAAAAGTAAACTGAAAGGAAACATATAATCGTCATATATAAAGGTTGACCCATTTTTGATAAAAGATATAAAAAAACGTATTCGCTACTGAGCATTATACTTGACACAAATCAAAACAAAATTTAAATATTTCATGTAGGGCCTACTGCTAAGAATCATTTGTTTGTTGCGCTATTTCTGTTAACAGGCTCTGCTTGAAAGGAGTAGGAGCCAGCAAGGAGACCTACATGATAAAAAACAGCTCAGAGCCATGCATCTTAGCTTCAGTCATCAGCATGTAAGTACGAGTCTACTGAATGTTCTGCCGTCAAATCAGCAGTGTTACAATCTACCGTAATGTGCACAATGATTCAAGATCTGTCAGTCAGTTGTTTAGTCCACCCATTGACTACGGGGACCGGGTGGCCCATGTATAAAGTCTATGGGAATAAGATATTTCAGTAGTCGATGGGTTAATATTTCTCTTATACTGTATTGCTAAATTTAAGAAGATGTAAATTGTTCAAAATACTTGTCTCTATGTCTGTAAAATTGATGCTTGATATGAATGCAAGGGGAACCTTGTATCACAATAACGTAGATGATCATTGAAGAAAACCACACATGTGGTGATCAAAATGCTACCGACCTTTGCCTATACAACAGTATTCACTATAAGTAATATTGATCCATGTATTTTTTATTATGATTATTTTCCAGCTACCTTATTCTGTGCAGACAGGTATATCTAATGCCGTTGAGAACTTGAAGCATGCCATGTGGAACAAGGCTGAAACAGAGACTTCTGATGGTGCAGATCTACATGGACAGGTATATAGTACTTAGGTCCCCTAGAGATGGTCTCATTTACATTCCACAGGCATTTCAAAGGGGTCTCGGTTCAATTAATCATGACCTCAGTATTATATTAATTGATATTTGATGTTAATTTTATGTATGTTTGTAATTTATCTAGAAATTTTGTTTTATAGTGGAAGAAAAACTTCCCTAAACAGGGTCAAGCTAACTGTGTCAAGCCCCATGACATGGTGCTATTCAACAATGTCTATACATCTAATCCTCATTCCCTTGAAGAGGTTCATCTGATTGGCAGCAATTCCATAGATTGAATTTTCATAGTGTTACAAACAAAAAGTTTGAATGACCTGTTAGACGTTCACCTACTCGTTGCTGCAGGCTTCATCAGACTGACGTTTTATCGCTGCTAGATTATTATTATATTTTCTGAAAAAAAAATTCTCCTCTACATAATTTGTTAGTTAAATCTATATCACTTCTAATTATATCTTATTCATGTATTCATCTCATTTGATATACATTTCATCACCAGATCTTGCTGTCAGCTATCCTTGATGACTCTCTGGACAAGGTCAACCTCACCATGTCTGAGCCTCATGACCTGGTGAGATTCAACAATGTCAACCTACCTTTCAAGGTCACACCATATACCTTGAGGAAAACCTACTTTGAAGCATTCATGAGCACAGCGATGAAACAGCCTTACTCTCGTAAGATCATTCAAACTCTCTCACTTCAATCTAGTGTCTTCCAAATTACAGAAATGCCAAGTTTAAGGATTTGCCTTCTTCAAAGCCACGACTTCAATTTGTTTCAACAGGCTTTTAAATATATAGGGTTTTAAATGTTTTGGTCGGTGTTTAGGTTGTTTGGAGGAAACAAACTGGTTTACCCACAAATTATTTGTATGATCAGTAAAATATAGATTACTTAAACGCTTTTTGTAGCAAGCAGAAATGTCTTCACAAATCGAAATTCCACACAGATCATATCATATACTAGTATTGGTATACTAGCTAGTATTCTCCCATTCTTCCCTCATTTCTGAAAACATACTCTTCTTAAATTGTGTTTTCTTTAGATTACTTACTAGATATCTGAATGTTGAATATGTTATTTTTATAAACTTTAAGAAACATTGATAATGTTAATATTACAATACTTCATTTTCTATTCAGCCAAATGTACGCTATCAAGTGATGGTCAGATCACCACGTTTGACAATGTGAGCTACCCCTACGTCTGGTCTGAATGCGAACATGTGGTGGCTAAAGATTGCTCTGAACATCAGAGATTCACTGTACTGACCAGGAAGCTGCATGGTGATAAGAAGGTAAGAAAGAGAGAGAGGAATAGAAAGACTGACAGAACGACAGAGAGAGAGAGAGAGAAACACAAACACACGCACATACATGTAACATAGATATGATTAAAACTGAAAGCGAATAAGACAAGAGGTAGAAAATTGAGAAATAAAGAGAAACAGATACACACAATGACATATATATCCATTTAGTTTGATAAAAAGAAGAAGAGATTGAGCAAGATAGTGAGATTTAAAAAGATAGTTTTAACATTAAATGATGAAAAAGGAATAAAAGTAGAGACAGAAAGGTAGAGAAAAGGAGGTGGGTGAGAATGAGGTAAGGAGAAAGAAATATAAGGAAGATTGAGAGTTAAAAGGACGCTAAAATTACGCTTTATTATTGTTGACAAAACAAATTATACCAATGTGAATTAAATGGGGCAAAAAATCATAACTTACATACGTGTACATTTTTTTCAGGCAATCACAGTCTTTGCTGGGGCCAACAAGCTAGAGCTGACTCCCTATGAGCAGTCCAGCATCATGAGTATTATGATCAGTGGTGAGATTGCGACGCTTCCCAAACGATCCCAACTGGTCTTCTACGATGATGGAACGAATGTGACAGAAGTTTTGGAACAAGGCAGGGATCTACGAGTCCAAGCACCACGCCCTCAAGTGATTGATGTGGTAAGGGGAATTAGTTCTATTGCTTCTGATCTATTGTAGATCAAAGAAGGAGTAAACATTCTTAAAGATGGTCATGCGATTGCATTGTGAAAGAAACATTGTGGAATCGATCAGAAAAGGTTGATCATCTAGCATATGTGTACTGCAAGGTTCTGGAATCATCAAAATGATAAGAAATTTGGCCCAGTCTTGGTAAAGTTACAAGCACTGTACACAGAAAGATGTTTATGTGACTACGTGACATGTGCGCGACACGTGCCCGATATCTATCAAGTCCAAATAGATATAATATTTAACCAAATATATCAATTAGTAGGCGGTTTCTCGGCAAAATTTGTATCATCACGTATTAGTCAAAACATATTCTGTCACATGATTGGTAATGAGAGCTTCCATTTCATTTTTTGAGAGGGGGGCATTTCCAAAACTGGTCTTTACCTTTAAGGCTTGTTCAGATATGGTGCGGCAAACCGCAGAGCTTTTTTATTATGACGTAAAGTCTAATACACTTCACATCTTTCAATTCTATAACACAGATATCAGAGAATACGCACAGGTCCTACATTGAATACAGTTGCCATTCATTTAACATTTACAAAATTATGCTGCAGTTTTTTTCTCTCGATGGTTTACCATGCCATATCTGAACAAACCTTTTTAGTGTTCTTTTACTCTCGCATTACCCAGGAAATACTTGAAGGCTAGTGTTCCAATGCAGTAGTAATTCTGAACTTCACTTCCCTGAAATCTCCCTAATCTCTCAATGAAATCTAGGTGCTCAACCATTGCTCTTTGGAGGAATGGTTCTTATTTCAGATCCTCAGAGTAATGGTATGATTCCTTTTTTTTCTGAAAGCATTTATGCAAAAGAAAAAAGTACCCCTTATTTCCTAAATTTGCCTTACAAGGTTCTTGATTAAGCTGTAGAAAGTTTTCAGGTTAATGATGAAGAGTGTGTTGGATTGCTACAACAAGATATAATTTTAGTCTTGTTTCGACTGAAAGATGATCAACGGTCAAGAGAAAGAACATTTTAAGAAAGAAAGAGGAGTCCTTGAAATAGAGAATAAATTGACATGTCATACAATATATGGCTGTTTAAAGAAAATTAAACTAAGCTATATAATCCCTTTCTTTGTTAAAGTTGAACCCTAACACAGAAAATTCTCAAATCTTACAGACCAGGAGATACCTAGAGAATGAAGAAGAGAAGGTCGACCAGGAAGCCATCCAGGAGGCCAACCTAGAGGATACTCCTGTAGAGGTGACTTACGATACTCAAGGAGCCCAGCAGGAGCAACAAAATAGAACTGTCCACAAGATCCTGACCGGTCATTCTGAAGATCTCCACAGTCATGACACACCTCAATCAGAGAGTCATCAACAACATCATCATCATCGCAGTCATCATAGTTATGATAGGGTACGTTGATCTTCCTGTGAAACACAGTCGATGTAGGGAAATGTCTCAGAGATATTGCCCCAGTCATTCTTTTAGTTTTTTTTAACAAATACATGTATATTTTGGGGGTTGGAACAGTTGATGTGAAACGCAAAACACCAAGTTTAGAAGTACTTGAATTTGATGTTCTCATTATGATGCATCAACATTATGATGCTATTGACATGTTTATAAGACGCAATTATTTCTTAGTGGGAAAATGCCATCTTTTATGCATACATAGCGATCTATACATTAATAAGTCAAGACAACAACAGTTTAAATAGCTAATATGAACGGACTGGTTTGACAAAAGTTGCTGCTCATGAAAAATTACCTCTATATAGAGGTGCATGGACACAAAAGGTTTGACAGTACCAGTTGAAACATCCAAAATTATGTACATGTATGATCTCTAATCTGCTGCAAAGCAAGAAAAAATGGATGTTTTATTGAAACCTTTTTATACAGGAATATATGTAATCATTCTAGTCTAGGACATAAAGATAGAGATGCCCTTTCCACAAATAAATAAAATACACTAGTCTAGCTGCTTGCATCGATCTCTCCTTCCACAACACAGGTCCGTAGCGATGACCTCTACTGGGGCGGTCTGACCCGGTATGTGGAACTGGCTCTGAATGACGAGGAACAGGACTTTGAGAGGTTCTACCAGCCCCTCCTGAACGGATCCACCGACGCCCCACCCCAACCCAAGGAGACCGTTCTCGTGCTCAGGATGGAGAATACATATCTGATCATTGCCAGGAAGGAAGGGCTTGCTGTCCTCTTCGATGGCACCACTGTCAGAGTCCAGGTACTGCTCTAAAAAATTACCAATTATATTTTGCTGTATTTATTCTTTTACTTTTCATTTGAGGTTTTACACTTGTCTTTCTATTCGCTATGATTTACATCATATTTACTTTTGAGCTCATAACCTCCATTTCCCTCTCCACCTTCACACACCAATCTCATTGCCATTTCTGTGCCTAGTTTCTTCCAAGCCACTTCCATTCCATTTCAACTTCACATGGTTTTATTGTTTAGTTCTCACTTATATCCACAACTCCTCATGATAACCCTTCCATGATGTCTTTTGGTTCATTCTTTTCCCTGGGCTCTTCCGTTATGTTGTACTATTCCATGTATATGTTTCTGATTGGCCCTTTATTTATGTTGTCATATATATTCTGATATGTTAGAATTGAGTTTCTCCAAGTAAAGTCAGTGCAACACAGGATCTAGTCTCATCAAGGCATCTCTTCATTTTCTTTCCTTGATGTATTTAAGGAGTGCAAGGGTTATTAAAGTTGAAGAAGCAAGAGTACACTTTTTGTGCAGAGTCTGAGATAAGAAGTAATAAGTTAAAGCTGGTGGCAGCAGTGGGATAAGAACCCACGCCATCAATAGGACTTTTTTATGCCTCCGTTACGAAGTAGCCGGAGGCATTATGTTTTCGGGTTGTCCGTCCGTCCGTCCGTCCGTCCGTACGTACGTCCGTACGTACGTCCGTCCGTACGTCCCGTTCTCGTGATCGCGTTATCTGAAGAACCGATTGATGGATTCCTGCCAAACTTTGGTCATGTATGTATCTTGCAGAGCCGATGAACTGATTAGATTTTGGGGTCACGAGGTCAAAGGTCAAAGGTCACAGGGCTCATTATGTATGCAAAAACAGCTCGTGATCGCGTTATCTCAAGAACCGATTGATGGATTCCTGCCAAACTTTGGTCATGTATGTATCTTGCAGAGCCGATGAACTGATTAGATTTTGGGGTCACGAGGTCAAAGGTCACAGGGCTCATTATGTATGCAAAAACAGCTCGTGATCGTGTTATCTCAAGAACCGATTGATGGATTCCTGCCAAACTTTGGTCATGTATGTATCTTGCAGAGCCGATGAACTGATTAGATTTTGGGGTCACAAGGTCAAAGGTCAAAGGTCGCAGGGCTCATTATGTATGCAAAAACAGCTCGTGATCGCATTATCATTAGAACAGATTGATGGATTCCTGCCAAACTTTGGTCATGTATGTATCTTGCAGAGCCAATGAACTGAGTAGATTCTTGGGTCATGAGGTCAAAGGTCAAATGTCATGGGCTCATTATGTATGCAAAATAAGCTTGTGAACGCATTCTCAGAACTGACAGATGGATTACTATTTAACTCAGGACATCTTGCAGAGCCAATGAACTGAGTAGATTTTAGGGTCATGAGGTCAAAGATCAAAGGGTCATATATGTATATGAGAAATTGCTTGTAATCACGATATTCTGAGAACCTGTTTATGGATTACAATGAAACTTGAATTTGAAAAATTTCTTCTGTTTTGGTTTGTAAACTTGCTCTATGACGGAGGCATCATTTTCGACTGCGCGCAGTCGAAGTTCCATCTAGTTTGTTGTGTGTTTTTTGTCCAAGTAAATACTGACTTTTTTCTCACAATAGACATTCCTGTTTTTTTGTAATCCAATGTGCTCTGTAAGATGTGTATACATCAAATGTACCAACATGAAAGCTCAATTACTAGGAATAATGCCCATCCCTCTGCAACCCCCCTCCCTCCCCCTCCACCCATAAACACCTTTTCAATTTTCTTTTGCTCACTTTCTACAGTGATGATATTCTTGTATGTTTTATTCTGATTTAAAAAAAAATCAGTATTTCATTTCTCTTTTTAAAACAAGTTTGGTAGTTGCACAAAGACTTCACTGTAAACAATAAATAGTGAATTGAGAAGGAGTTAACAGAAACTGTATTTATTTGTAAGCCATTTAAATTCCATATATACATCTACATTGTATTTTAAGTAAATGATAACTATAACTAGAATACTAAACCAGGTAATTGTTTTGTTATGTTTCTCAGATTGCTCGGCGCTACCAGGGTCTCCAGTGTGGGTTGTGTGGTAACTTCAACGGGGATCCTAGTCCAGAGATGGAATTCATTGGACCAGACAAAAAGGTCTACTCCAATGGACCTCAGCTTGCCAGGTCCTACCAAGTAGCCACACCAGAATGCACGGGAGGTATGTAGTCGTCAGTCAATAAGTATTTGTTCTCATAGTCGAGTGGTATAAACACTTGATTGGAGATGCGAAGGTCATGGGGTCGAGCCCTGGCACAGCACCAGTCTCCTTTAGCAACTCATTATTTCACATTTGCCACTCTCCACCAAGGTTTTAAATGGGTACTGGTAGGAATTCCTTGAATGCTGTGAGCAAATGAAATCAGTTGCCTAACTTGGGCCAGGGTAATATTGGAGCACCTTGAGCACCTTGCCTGTTGGATTTTTGCACTATAAAAATATCTGGTATTTATCATTATTATGGTAATTATTATCATTTGAAGGGGGATGATGTGTGCATGGTGAAGTAGTGGTCTCATAACATTTCAAAGACTTCCAACGTACAGGGTGATATCTCTCAAAAAGATTTAATTTAAATGATATAAGCAGTACGTTCATGATGTCAACGAAAGTCAATCTTCAGCATCAAGGCTCGTTCAGATATGACAAGGTATTAACTGCCACAAAAAAACGGACTCGTTTTTTAAAAAACATGTAAATGAATGGCACCTGTGCAACGAGGGTCATGCGCATATTCGTTAAGCTCTGTGTCATAAGATAGGATATGTAGAGCGTATTACATTTTGCTGCGTCATATCCGATCAAGCCTTCAAAGTGATAAATAAAGAGAGGAGCTCTAACAAGCACATAATGTTGAGGTAATCAGTGGTCGAATCTAGTATTAACTCTCGTGTAAATCCCTTTAATATCCGTTTCTCATATTTATTCCTTTCCAGGCGATAAATGCGTTCCTACCCCATGGCATATAACCAAGCAGAATGTCATCTTGGAAGACGGGTTGTCCTACGACTGCACCTCCAAAGTTCCTCGATGTGATGAAAGCACCTGCGAACCCAGTGGAACCATCTCCGTTCCTGCCAGGTTCAGCTGCGTCACACTCAAGTGCAAGAAATCAAAGTGTTTCCAGCTCACGGCAAAGATCCAAGGATCTGTCGACATGCATACTGGGTGTGTTCCTAGATCATAGATCATTCCAGTCATGTGGTGTGTGATTTCAATCTAAAATTGCGTTGTGATGAAATGCAACAGTATTTTAAATACTAATGGGCTATACCCTCTTTAAAGAATACTGGATAAAATTTTTGAAAATAGATGGCCATTTTATTGATTTATATTGCTCTGAATTGATCTCTGAAGGATGTCCGACGAAAGTTCCAGCTAAATTGCTGTGGAAGAGAATCTTGTTGCCTTTGCCAAGTCGTTAATATTCATCGTGAAATACTGATATGCCAGTGATATACTTAGATTGAGCTACCTTTCATTTCAAAGAAGAAAAAAACAAAACACTGCAATAAATTTTCAAAAGGCTCTAAGACCATTCCCTGCATGTTTTTTTACAGTTGAAATATGAAATAGAAACCCCTTCTGTGACTAGTCAATGAGTTGGATGTAGAGGATAGACTAGATGTATATTTATGTACATGTAATAATGATTACATATACGTCTATCCTGATATTTGAAAAAGTTTCTCTAAAATGAAATGATATACATTGTATATGCGATGTCTACTATATGCATCTGATTTCATTAATGCCAGAAACAATTTCTATAAAATTATGCTCTAATAACTGTGAATTAAATTTAAGGTATTTTTCTTTTTCATTATTGATATTCCATAACTATCATAAGGTATTTAGACTGCTTTTTTTTCACTAGACAGCATTTTAACCATCTAGCGGAGGTCATTGGTTTTTTGTGTCTTATCATCTAAAATAGACATCACACTACCCATTACTTGTGAAGTACAATGTTATTATCATTTTCTAAATTACTTAAATAAAATACTTTGCACTTATATGCATTTTAAAATGTGCAAGCTGCCATTTCTTTCACATACAAGTATTTTCTATTATATTCGTGCAAACCATATAGATTATGAAGTCAACAAATTTTCAACAGCCAGTAGAGAATTTCCTACTTCCGATTTTAGAGAGATTTCAGATTAAACCTTTTAAAAATGTGTCATGTTAATAAATTGTTATTGTGATCAGTTCACCATATCTTGCAAACCTAGTGAATATTAAATTTAAACAGTCAAGCTTACACCATGTGTTGACAGTAGTGCAATTCATATTAAGTTGTTGTGTGAATATATAATTACCTGACAGAAATAAACTACTTAAAGGGAACCATCACAATAAGGAAATACAATGACTTGTATATAGATTACATAAAAATCACCTCCAAAATACCATGAGATATTCAATTGGTTAAGGCCAGATTCAAGGGCACAAATTATGTATCAGAAATGAACCCAAGCATTGATTTCCTTGCTGAAGCATGCATAAATGGTCTATGCACAAGTCACGTTTTGTCTGTTCACAATCACGTTTGGTCTTTTCACAATCACGTTTGGTCTGCTTTAGAGTGAATTGAAATTTGTGATATCTCTTAACGGATATTTATATTTGAATCTGACCCATTGAATATAATATACCAGCTTATGAATTAATACATACAGTCAAAACCTTAATGCTATGCCTAATAATCTTTGTCGCCAAGACAATACCTATTCACACCCGGGAATAAAGCGTTTTATCTATCCTAAGTTTGAAAGATAGTTTTTCAAATCTTCACGATTAAGTTCCCCATGCCTTCTTTTACTTTCCACATAATTAAAGTAGAGAATATGAATAAAATACAGCATTCATGAGCAAATGAATCCACTTGATCATACACCTTTTTAATAAACCAACATTTGTAACAATGTTTCAAACAGAAGCACTTATTGAATATCGAATGCAGGAAAGTAAAATAGACTCATTATCATGCCCTCTGCTGTAGAATTAGTTTACTTGGAGCAGATATTTATATAGATTTTATATTTTGTAAATGATACTAAAGATTTGCAACTACAATTTCAGGGTTTAAGACCATTTCAGGTGAGCACAAACTTTACACATAACTTTACACATATCGATTTGAAACTAGCGGGATAAGAGTCCAGTCTGAGGACTAGAATTCCCAAAATAGATGATAAATGGATGATTTTGCCGTGTCTCTTTTAAACTTATAGGGCCATATGAAATTTGATATGAACTGAATAAGAAAACAAAAATATGTAACGTTCTTTTCTTCCCCTGTTGCACTTCCCATTCTATTATTTCCTTTACACAATAGGACTGTCCTTCAGATTTGGAAGGGATGTTTGCTATATATACAAAAATTCTTTGCTATTCATTTTGGAAGGCAATTTTAGTAAATTTCTTAATGGGGCCCAACAGTTTGCATTCTCTAACTACCAGAAATTATCAAATGGGTGTCATTCTTAACATGCACATTTGCACCAGAAAGAAAAACCAAAGAATGCTTTGGAGTGTAAATTATGTAAACTTGTGCATTAAAAAAGCCCTTCTTTCAGGCTTGCATAATGTTGCCAAATGTGTCTTTTGCCTTTACTTTTAAAATACATACCGTACACATATTAAACAAGGCAGAAGATTTAAAAACAAAGCAATTCTTGCCTGGCATTCCCTTACTTATGGAACTGGTCACACCACCAAAATATATTTAATATTCTGTTCCTAGAACATTGGGTGTTGTATACTGCATTCCATGCATCATGCTCTTATTATATATCTGTTAATCACTTGATGATTTGTACAATGCCAAAGAGATGTTGATGGTGGTGATACTGATGGTGATGATGATAATGATGATGACGATGGTGATATGATAATGATGATGATGATGATGGTGCTGGTGGTGGTGGTGGTGATGGCGATGCTGATGATCTTGACGAGGACTGCGATGAAGATGGTTATGCAGGGAATATTTATATGTACAATTTGTTCATGTCTACTGAATCTTTGATGACGTTGGTATAGTGGCAATATAAAGCTCAACATAACGAATACAATCATTCTGATAATATGAAGTTGATGACTAAAATGGAAGCGGGAACCAAATTTTCCAGGAGATTTGCATTTCAAATAAAATTAGTTATTAGAAAAGATGACTGATTTCAGAGCCAACTAAATCTTTCAATATGCACAATATAAAAGGTCACACTGATACAGATCTCAAATGAAAATGACAACTGACAATTATAGATATAAGTACAAATGGGACATGAATTTGTAAAAAGTGACAAATTAAAAATACCAATTATTTCTAATGTGACTAGAATAAAAACAATTATGAATTCAACGTTTTGTTTTTTGAATATCTATGTACAGCACCCCAAGAGCTTCTTTAAAATGTGCCAGTTCCCGTTCAATGGCTGCTACTCTGTCTAAAGTTGCGAAGAATTCCTGGAGTTTGGGCTGCATGTTCTTCCCACATGTTTCATAGACTCTGTACATTCGCTCCTCAAGCGCACCGCAACTCAACGCCACCTGTAGATATAGACAGATGCACACAAATATATTGAAATCTCTTTAATGTTAACCAGAAAGTTTAGTACTGGTATACAGCATAATGTGAAATGTCAGACAGTACCTGTTCAAGAAATCCTCATTAAGAATAAAAGTTTACATCTTATACAATGAAGGAGTGAATAGAATCATTATTCAAAACATTTGCAGCCAAAGACAGCAAACAGTAAGTAAATGATATTCTATTAAGGCAAAATAAATGAATTCTTCACCTCAATTACGCCATATTCTAGATTCCAAAAACACATAAATAAATAATTAAAAAAACTTTAAATGTGTGATTAGTGCAAGATGTGAAACTACACTGAAAGCAAATACTCTCATGTCATCTATTGAAAGCCAAAAGGGCCCTTCTGAGTTTAACAGTCACCTCTAGGCAGAGAATACACTGTTATCTATAATCATGTTCAAACAGAGTTTCAGATTGCATAGCGATCTTGAAGAGGCAATTAAGCAAGGTAAAATCTTATTGTTGACAAAATGATATTACTACAGTTGATGGATTTTGACAGTGAAACACTCATAAGATACAAAACATTCTGCTCTTTCCAACTCATTACATGAATTCAAGAAAATAAAAATAAAAAAATCTTCTAAATGAAAGATAGTTCTTGCCAGGGGGGAACTGCAATCCTACGGAAAGCTTATTACTATTAAATATATAGACCGGTAGTGGTAAAACTGCGGTTCAAGGGTTTGGGGTACAAAATATCCATTCAATATTGTTTAAATATTGCCTTCAGCGGTTTAGATGGCAATACTTCAACCTAAGTTTGCAAAAAAGCAGAAATATATGCCCTATTGTTCAATGTTGAAGTGCATTCATGATATCTGTCCAGGCCTGATCAATATGATAATTTACCAAATATATCAATTAGTAGGCGGTTTCCAGGCAAAATTTGTATCATCGCGTATTATAGTCAAAACATATTCTTTCACATGATTGGTAATAAGAGCTTCCATTTCATTTTTTGAGAGGGGGGCGTTTTCAAAACTGGTCTATACCTTCAAACCAACTATATGGTTGAACCACTGAATTAACCAACAAATTACCTTATCTTGGAGAACTTTCCTAAAGTCATCAAGTACATTGGTATCTCTCTTCCTCTTCTCGTTGATCTTCTCAATCAACTGCTGAGCTTGGTCATTCAATGCTTCCCTTGAAAGCAAGAGTCTTTCCCTTGTAATCTTGTCATCATTCCTAACTGGACCTAGGTTGCTCATTCCAGCTGCATGGTGAAACGCGTCTCCAGATGAATGTTGTAGATTCTGCTGTGCACTGAAAAAGAAAGTAGTCAACGATTCAGTCAAACGTCTCTCTAGTCTTGAGGTCAAATAATGGAAACGGTCAATAAAGTAGTCGAAATACAAAATGAAAACATAAGAGTTTATTTCTAAGAACAAGCAGGTTTCCATGCTAATAACTTTTCAGTAGGGGTTTGGAATAGGATATCTGGTTCTGTGTGCATGAGCCCCTTGTTAAAATTTATGATTTAGTTTGTGGAGTCCAGAATTAGATATCGAGTGCCTACATGTATGTGTCCCGGTTTAGTGTAAAGCCCTGAAATAAATATCCAAATATATCAGTAAAATTTGTTAAAGATTCCTTTGCCAACGTCAACCATACACGATTGTAAAAGTTTCCAAACTTGTGAGTATGGAACAATTCTTGCAGCAGAGAGTAATCACTGTACTGTTTGAATTATTGAGCTGCCTTTTGATCATGAATGTTTATGGCCATGTGATTAAAATATATGTGATTCAACTCGGTTACATTTGTTATGAAAATCACCTGAATAGAATGAAGATATTGCATTCATAGAATTCAGATTGACCCCTCTATTACCTGTCCATTGCCAACTCTGCTGAACACAAATGTGGCTCTTCATTGCTGTATTCATTACCGCCATTATTTGTTTTACTTGACTGAAAATTGGGGATTTCACCACATACTCCTTCCGAGTTGTCCATTCTCTGCATATGAAAAATACAAAAATATGCCTTAGCTTTCCAGGTCAGTTGTGATACAGTCGTATAGCCCGTTCAGACTAAGGAGAGTTTATACGAAAGTCATTTAAAGAATCATCATAAGCCAAAAGGGGTGTACAAGTACTACAAACTAGAAAACAACATCGTAAATTTGTAGGCCTATAAAGAAACATTGTAGAGAGTCTATAGTATAGACCCTAGGTCTACAGAAACATATCATGACAGAAAACTAGAATAGATCTAGTGCACGCTCACAACAAAGCCTCCCAAGTTACACATATTTTTTATACAAAGAATAGAGCAATTAAACTAGATCTAGACAATCTAGACCTAGTCTATCGCTGCAAAATTTTCAACACAGAGCCAAGTTTAATTTTGATGAAGAAAATCCAAAAAAGGACCCGGCCTTAAACGCATCATACAGTCAATTTGGTAAGTGGAACCGATGTATATTAGCGTAGAGTCTAGACTCTAGAGTCTAGGCCTAATTTTTTAAAATAAATGCAGAGTAGATTTCTAGAGGTCTATGAATCCGCTTAAAGGTAGACCTAGATCTAGACTAGAATCTATGTCCCATTTGCAGGCCAAAAAAAATGAAAAAGTTAAATTCCAACTGCATTTGAAAGATAATACTAATTTAGAACTTCCCTAAAAAAGGAGGGGCTTGAAAATGTCAGAAAAAGCCAGTTAGTCACTCAATAGTGTCTGACAGTAAAGTCTAGCAAGTAAACGGGTTTCCTTGCATAATTTGAATATGAGGACACTGCTAACGTTTAAATTTCACAGGACATGGACTACATGTACATGACATATTCATAATTCCTGCAAAGTTCTACAGCATTTGAGGTTGGCTGCAAAAGGGACATAGACCTAGTACCTTTAAGACAAACTGACATTTAATTTTTAGTAGAAAAGTTTGGCCGGAATTTGGTAGCTAGATTCAGCCAACAAGTCTGCAGAGCAGACGCTATGGTCGGCTTCTGTCTCTAATTAGAGGAGCCGACCGACCCTACCCAAATAAGAAGTACTAACTTTAAGAGGCTAACGAACGAAAGAGACACACCATCTTTAGACGTTTAGTGCTTCTAATACCATTCTGAGACTACTAATACTAGTGTAGTCTAGATCTAGGCCTAGCCTACCTAGAAATGTCGACTAGACCCTAGATTTCTAGACCCTAGTGAGGTGAAACGCTTGTATCAGACAGTAAAGGGAAAGCAACTGCACTGAACGACCAATTCCAATCATTTTTCACACTGGAGGATAACTCGAACATTTCAGATCTTAGACAACCCGTGTTTCCTTCAATGGATCGCATTGAAATCTCTGTGGAAGGCATTGTCACGCTACTGAAAGCTATAAATGTTAGCAAAGCCACAGGACCAGATGGCATACCAGGAAGGATCTTGAAGTTCTTTGCTGAAGACATTGCACCGATCCTGACCTTTATCTTTCAACAATCTCCAGATACAGGAGCAGTACCATCTGACTGGCGTCTTGCAAACATCTCACCAATTTTCAAGAAAGGAGACAGGAGCAAGGCCTCCAACTACCGCCCTGTAATGTATCAATCCATCCATCTGCAGTAAACTGCTCGAACATGTCATTTTCAGCAATATCATGGATCACTATGACGAAAATAATATTCTCAATGATGTTCAGCATGGCTTTCGTCCTGGCCATTCATGTGAGACCCAGTTAATCTTTACATCTCAAGATGTTGCACACTCTCTAGACCAGAAAGAGCAAGTTGATGCAGTTGCATTAGACTTCTCCAAAGCCTTTGACTGTGTACCCCATAACCGCCTCCTCCATAAGCTCCATCACTATGGGATCCATGACAACCTTATCAGATGGATCAGGGTGTTCCTAACTGAAAGGTTACAACGTGTTGTTGTAGATGGAGAGTCATCTGAATGGGTTCCAGTCACCTCTGGGGTACCGCAGGGCACAGTTCTCGGCCCACTTCTGTTTATAATTATATCCTTCATCAATGACATACTAGATGGGATCTCTTCCAAAATAAGACTCTTTGCTGATGATTGTCTTCTATACCGTCCGATCACTGATGTCACTGATACTGATAGCCAAGCCCTACAACAAGATCTCAACAGGCTGCATTCATGGGCTAACACATGGCAGATGAAATTCAACACCGAGAAATGCTACCAGTAGTAGTACCACATCACATTCTCCCTACGTCAGAAAGCCATCACCACAACATACACGCTAGCTAGGAGACACTCCTCTTGCGTTGGTAACAGATCTCCGGTATCTAGGACTGACTTTCTCATCCAACTTGTCCTGGCAAGGCCACATGAACAACATCACATCCCGAGCCAATCGGATGCTGGGACTAGTAGTAGTCAGCAGAAATCTCTGCAAAACCTCACAAAAGATCCGCCAACAAGCCTACTTCTCTCTTGTTAGACCTCATCTGGAATACTGTTGCTCGGTCTGGAACCCTCACACAAACAAGCATAGTCTATAGATCTATCCAAAATCGAGGCAGTAGACTAGTACAAAGGCGAGCAGCAAGATTCACCCTCCAGAGATATCGTCGTAGATCTAGATCTATGGGAGTATGGCCAGTGTCTCGGCCATGATTCAACATCTGAAATGGGAGAGCCTGGAGAGGAGAAGAAATGCTGCAAGCCTCCACCTCATGTACAAGATCCAAAACAACACAGTAGGCCTAGCCATCAATGCACACCATTACACAGCACCTCAGCACTACATCCTGACTTATGGATCCTGCTGAGTATCGTCGTAGAAGTAGAAGTCTAACAGTTAATAGTTACATGTACGCATCATAAAGTCCGAAGCACTTAACGTGCTAGGCCTACGGCTTATGGCTTTTATGCGCGTAAAGCGGCCCGAAAGCGGTCTACCGTAGATATGAAACAACCGGGGCAATCGAAGAGGTACTCAGGTAGTTAAGCGGTCGCCTTCTCTGGCATTTGACAGCAGATATTTTACTTCCAAACAAAATTTTCCTTTAATAAATAATTTAAATCTTAAATGAACAGATATGAAAGGAATATACTTCATCTACCTTATCTAAAACTCACAATTTTCTTTCAAGTTGTCACTTGATTTTACGACGTCACGTCAGCTTTTACAATATTAGCGCGGCCCTCGATCGATCGTCTAGCTAGCTATAGCCTCTTTTCCAGACATTATGTTTTTAAATAGATCTTTTATGTTCATGTTTACTGTTGAGGGCAAGTCCAATCCAAAAATAACTGATTTTCAATAGAAGCAGAAAAATCAGACAAACCAATTTTTAAAAAAAATGAGCAAACTCGGATAACTAATAAGAAAATTATGAATTTTTAATGACATGAAAAACTTTGAAAATCACAAGACAAATTGGCAACTCACTCATGAGTCTGTGATGTCATTGCCCGGCTAGTTTTCTTTATATTGATAATTTATTTCCAATTCCCCCCCCCCCGAAAAAACTGTTATTTCCTCACACCAGCATCCAAGTGCTAGGCCTATTGATAGTAATATGCTTTTGTGTGGATGCACTAATTTTGAGTAATTTTTTCATTTTAATTATAAAAAATGTAAATTTTAATAAACTATTTAGTCCATATAAATAGACCTACACAATAATTAGGAAAAAAAGAATCAATTCGTCAAAGTTCATAAAAGATTTTGTTAAAATATCATGCACGCGATATGATAAAGATCATATTACTAGCTGGGCCACAAAGGCATGGGAAAATCAATTTTGGGGGGTTAAAAGGGTAAATAATGGGATAAAATATAGTTAAAGCAATTGATAAATAGTGAGGCAATGACGTCACAAACTGATAACCAAATTGCCAATTTTTGTAGTGATTTTCTAATTCTATAGTTTTTCATACTCTAAAAAAAAATCGTGCCGGCTTCCTTATTAGTTATCCGATTTTACTCAAATGTATGTGGCTCAAGTTGTTTCTCTTTTTTTTCTGCATCTGGGGCCAGTCACCACGAAATGAGTCCAGTGTCGCATTAGCTCAATCGTAGTAATAGCGATGTATAGTGTGTATGTACTGAAATTTGACCCACCTACCACATTTAAGATTTTTCCAAAAATCTACTTATTATTTCTTTGTTTGTTGAAAGTTTCATTGAAATCGAATGATGGGAAGTGTGTTGTTGCTATGTTGTTGTTGACCAGACTATAATATGTTACACATCATTCACTTTACACCTAATTATCTCAAAACTGGGTAATCCCATTGTTATAAAGTCCAATTAGGTTTTTGTTCATATTAAATAATTATATTTATCAATTTTAATGTGTGACCCCTTAATTTAAAGCTTACTTAATGTAGATTCATATAATACTTAAAAACAGGAATAAAATTTTTGCGACACTGGACTCATTTCGTGGTGACAGGCCCCATCTATTAAAAGCAGATTATTTTTGGAGTGGACTTAGCCTTTAACTCGTAGAGATCGATGTGTTGGATAGACTTGATTTGGACATGTTAAAGGTATTACAAAGTTTTGGTCATGAATTTGGTTCAAATGAACATTATAGGAAACATTATGCGATCCTACAATATTCAGTGATCGTTGTCCCAGTTGAAATCGAGTCTAAAGTTATGAAAAAATTGTAAATAATAAACTCTTTATGTTGTATAGATCCCTCTCAAGGTCAATATATTAATTTAGCTATAAAACAATGTTTCCGTTGACTAAAATCGACCGATTGGCTATTCACATTTGGAAATTATATATCACAACTGCATATTCTAAGATTTTCACGTGATTCAAAATCAAACCTCGTCCAGTTTCTCCATAAACCATAGTAATGCAGTACCTGAAGGTGTACATGTACTTGTTTCATCTCTAGATCGCATCTGTATAGCAGGTGCCAGGTAAAAATGTCAGAGGTAAAAATGCCAGAGGAAAAAATGTCCGAGAGGTAAAAATGTCCGGGGTAAAAATGTCAGAGGTAAAAATGTCAGAGGTAAAAATGTCAGAGGAAAAAATGTCGGAGGTAAAAATGTCAAAGATGCCCCAAAAATGTCATAATATCTCAGCACTTTATCACACAAAATGTCAAGATGTAAGGTACTGGAATAGTCTATTATATTTTATAAATGACTGTGTATTGTACTTCGTATACAATCATGTCCTGATGAGGAGGAGCGCCTTACAAGCGACCACTCTTATGTGCTCTCTTGTTTTCTGTGAAATTTTGTGTCTTTTTGTGATCTTCGTGATTTGATGTTTACACCAGTGGAGGAAGTTTATACCTGGAACCTACTGGAAATTTTCTGTCTTGTTATATGGATTAATTGTGAAGTTTTTAGTGAAAAACTATCTGCTTTTTCAACCTTTCTGTGTAACTTGTACATCAAGGGATCTTCATTACTCCTGTGCAATGTGCTAGCACAGTCATATAACATTCTACTGCTTCATCAATAAATCTGTCATTACCTATGGAGGCTGGCAGTCTTCAATTTCACTCGATGAATCTTCATTCCTCCTGTGCGGTCAGCTTGACCTATTGAACTTTTATGTCCAAATTCACAAGGGAGTTGCCACATTCTGCTACTAGAACGATGGAACCACTTATCTTGCTATTCCTCCTCTTTTTTCTGTGTGGACGTGTTCCCTGTGGTGATTCATCTAATGTTGAGACTACCACTTTAATTTATGTAAAAACGAGTGAATCATTTGGAAAACAACTTTATCATCAGAAATATTTGTCTCAACGTGTTCCCTATTATTCTAACACATCATCAACTTTCCAACTGTAATTATTGATATCTGGTGATATTAATCCTAATCCAGGGGCGGTATTCTGAACCCTGTGTTATCTTTAATATTGTTGTATCTTTGAAGATAAGATAAAGTTGGTATTCTGAACACTGTTGTAACTTTTGTGTTATCTTTTGTTGTATCTTTTCTCTCATCTTATTGGCCGCGCCTGCGCTCATACTTTGGTGCGCTTGTAATTGTGCGTATTATTAATAAAGTGGCATTTAATTCTCATTTGCATATGCGCACGGGAGATAATATGTCGAGATAATTGGTATTCTGAAAGTTGTTGTATCTTTTATCTTATCTTATCTTGCATGGTATTTACAACAATATTTACAACAGGTAGGGGGTTGTTGTATCTTTCGTGGTGATATAATGGCGGCAATATTTTTTGCCCAGAACCAACTTCGTGCCAATAGACGAGTTAGAAGAAGATTGTGTGTTGACCGGAAACATCACAGATGAGAACTTTCTAAGATATTACATGCTAGGATAGGACTATTTTAATGCTCTCATCTTAACCAATATAGTGAAAGCGTGATTTGTCTTCATGATCCACATTCAACAGCGCATAATTATGACGCGCGTAATAAGTGCTCAAATAACTAATTACGCCCAAGATTAGTATGCGCTAGGCGCATCTTCAGATATGGCATAAAGTATTCCTATTGGTTGATCTACTTATCATGCTTATATAAAATAGATTTTGATTGGTAGGGTCCATAAAAATGGGCGTGTCATCAATGGTCAAAGATAAGATAGAGGCGGTCCTTCAAGAGATAACACAGGGATAAAACAATGTTCAGAATACCAACTTACAACAATATTAGCGCTGTGTTATCTCTGGAAGATACAACAAAAGATAACACAAAACTTACAACAATGTTCAGAATACCACCCCTGGTCCCCAGACTGAAAATGAGCATCGATCAACCTACTTAACTCCAATTTCCTATCACCGTGATGAACTTTTAAAATTAAAATGTACCCCACAGGCTATTTGTTCACAATATGCCTTGCAGCCTTTTGTTATGGATCACATTGAATCTCTGGGAATTGGAACATTTCAGAAACAGTCCAAACGTAGTCGCAGCCCTTACAAAAATGTCCTGTGGTAATGCTGTGGTAATACCACAGGATCGTACCACACAAATTACCACAGGATTGTACCACACAAAAGTCCTGTGGTAAATTTGGGACATTTATCCTGTGGTAAATTTTGGGACATATCCTGTGGTAAATTTTGGGACATATCCTGTGGTAAATTTTGGGACATATCCTGTGGTAAATTTGGGACATTCCTGTGGTAAATTTTGGGACATATCCTGTGGTAAAAATTGGGACATATCCTGTGGTAAATTTGGGACATTCCTGTGGTAAAAATTGGGACATATCCTGTGGTAAATTTGGGACATTCCTGTGGTAAATTTTGGGACATTTACCACAGGACCATCCAGTGGTTACCACAGGAAGGATTAGCATGTGGTACCAAATACCACAGAAAGGATTAATATGTGGTACCGGATGATTACCACAGGACTACCACACACCTGTGACCACAGGACTACCACACACCGTTACCACAGGACTACCACACACCGTTATCACAGGATTATCACACACCGTTATCACAGGATTCCCACAGGACTACCACACACCGTTACCACAGGATTACCACAGGACTACCACACACCCGTTACTACAGGATTACCACACACCCGTTACCACAGGATTATCACAGGACTACCACACACCCGTTACCACAGGATTACCACACACCCGTTACCACAGGATTATCACAGGACTACCACACACCCGTTACCACAGGATTACCACACACCCATTACCACAGGACTACCACACACCGTTACCACAGGATTACCACACACCCGTTACCACAGGATTACCACACACCCGTTACCACAGCATTACCACACACCGGTTACCACAGGATTACCACACACCCGTTACCACAGGATTACCACACACCCGTTACTACAGGATTACCACACACCGGTTACCACAGGATTACCACACACCGGTTACCACAGGATAACTACACACCAATACCACACACGTTACCACAGGATTACCACACACCAATACCACAGGACTACCATACATCGTTACCACAGGATTACCACACACTCGTTACCACAGGACTACCACACACCGGTTACCACAGCACTGTGTGTGGTAATCCTGTGGTAACCGGTGTGTGGTAACCCTGTGGTAATCGGTGTGGTAATCCTGTGTATGGTAATCTTGTGGTAACGGTTGTGTGGCAGTCCTGTGGTAACGGTTGTGTGGTAGTCCTGTGATAACAAGTGTGTGGTAGTCCTGTGGAAGCCGGCCCTTACAAAAATTGTCCTGTGGTAATACCACATGATTACCACAGGACTGTACCACAGGATTATCACACGCCAGTTACCACCCTTTACAGCTCATTTTATGCAGGGATATTACCCAAGAAAAAAAGAAGTCAGTCAGTCACTCATAGTGTCTGACAGTGAAGTCTAGAAAATAAATGGGTTTCCTTGCATAATTTGAATACTTGGATACTGCTAACGTTTAAATTTCACAGATAGGACATACGTGATATATTTAAAATTCCTGCAAAGTTCTACAGAAATTGATGTTGGCAGCAAAAAGGATTCACTACCTTTAAGTGGATGTGTACAAGTCCATGGATACACATGTACATGTATATATATTAACTATAAAATGTTACATACCAGTAGCAAGGCTATCTGGCAAGTTTCAATGAGATATCATGACGAACATAAACAGTCCAAAAATTAATTCTTAAAAAATGTATATGAATGAATACATATGAAGGCAATTAAAGGTATACAATACATAAATAAGTTTACATCCATAACAATGTTAAAAGTGTTAATTAATAGCACTTGCAGCTATAGGTCTATCTGTCAAGTGTCAAAAGATGTCAATTGTCAAACATGAATAGTCTTCAGATGCATTTAAATGAATACTAAAAAAAAGCTATAGATACATGAATACTCATCTATAAAGTGTTACACAATACTGGCATCAACTATACCAGCAATGAGCTGTCATGGCCAAAAGTGTAGAGAAATAAAGTTATGAAGATATATTCACACACAGATATTGGATATATGTAAATATTTTATTACGCTGTAAGTTAATTCAATTTATGTTCGTCGAGATAATTGCCTAATTGGTACAAAGATGTGTATTGAAGATTTATTTCTCAGATTCATTCCGACCGAACGCAAGGTGATTATTACAGGGCGTGGCGACCTGGAAGTATACTTGCTGAATGTTTGTTGGTCGGCATAATTTACATCATTTTGAAATGCTTTCCATTTAATATAGGAATCCCATACTCATGAACATTTACCCAGTATGGGTCTCACACTCTCACTCATGTCTTGCATTTTCTTGATGTGTTTTGGACAGTTCAGTCTTACAAAATGCATGTCTGCATGTACACCAGAAGACAAGCATGCCAGTGCGACACAGTCCACTTTGATGACTATCCAACAGCCGAAGATACCCTGAAAAATACAAAAAATACAAAATTAAGTACGTTGTAGTATTCTATTATGCTCTCAAAATAAATCTAGCGAAAATTAAGAGTTGAACATGGCATACACTGTACAAATGAAATTCATCTAAAAACTACAATTACTTGCATCCCTCACAAACTCATGACGTGACATGCACGCAAAAATAAGGATCGTCCGCATTTTCGCTGAAGATTCTGATTTCCGATACGCACGTTGGTGATGCGAAAAACGGGTTCCGCTATAATTTTACATTTACTTTGTTGTCTACAGAGACTTTTACGTTTTGAGCGATAAATCCTAGGGAAGACGGACAACACATGAAAGTAGACGGATCGGGAACCCAAAACCCGCAGAAGAAAACAAAAAAATTCCGCAAAATTTTCGCGGACGATCCTCATTTTTTAGGACGCATTTTGTACTAATTAAGATTCATGTTTGATATTTCACTTCCAATGAAAAGCCTTACATGTAGGTACACAGAATATAGGTGACTATAATTATGTAGGCCTACCGTCATAGATGCAGTACAGTAGGCCATCTACGACCTTCATCAAATGCGATCGGTTTTCATTTTTTCATGAACCAAATTTATAAGAGTAAGATTTACTAACCAAATTTCCTATTTTGTACAGAAAGCAAACACAATTCTGTATTGAATAATGTATAATTTTATTACTCACCTCCTGGACAAAATGATGATCTTTAAAGTAGCTCCAGCAGCTAGCAGTCTAGAGCAGCAAAGTTAATCATTTTCTGCAGACCGACTATTTGTATTTCCCCACACATGAGTGGCTGTGTGGGACTACAGTCTGAGTCATGTATTAAACTTGGCCTGGTATGGTAAACTCTGCGATCCTGCCCCATTTTGTTAAATTCTTGCTCTGGAATACACTTAAAGTTTGTCTTTCCTAGTGTAAATCTAACCTTTTCCCTCCATACTCTGGGTTTTAAAGGAAGACAAATCTGGCGAAATGGCAAAGTAATGGTGGAAATAAGCGCGGTTGGGAATTGAAATTGAAAATAAAGATCTCGCTCTCTATTTTGTGTGGTAACATCAGGTACCACAGAAAATACAAAGTTACCACAGCCAGCCTTTGACATTATACCACAGGAGTCTAGTGACATTACCACACGAGTTGCTGTGGTACTAAATATTCCTGTGGTATTTTGTGTGGTAAAATCAGGTACCACAGGAAATACAAAGTTACCACAGCCATGCATGCAGCCTTTGACATATACACAGGAGTCGAGTTAATATTTCAAGAGTTCCTGTGGTACTAAATATTCCTGTGGTATTTTGTGTGGTTACATCAGGTAGCCTATCACAGGAAATACAAAGTTACCACAGCCAGCCTTTGACATTATACCACAGGAGTCGAGTTAATATTTCAAGAGTTCCTGTGGTACTAAATATTCATGTGGTATTTCGTGTGGTTACATCAGGTACCACAGGAAATACAAAGTTACCACAGCCAGCCGTTGACATTACCACAGGAGTCTAGTGACGTACATTACCACACGAGTTGCTGTGGTACTAAATATTCATGTGGTATTTCGTGTGGTAACATCAGGTACCATAGGAAATACAAAGTTACCACAGCCATGCATGCAGCCTTTGACATTATACCACATGAGTCGAGTTAATATTTCAAGAGTTCCTGTGGTACTAAATATTCATGTGGTATTTCGTGTGGTTACATCAGGTACCACAGGAAATACAAAGTTACCACAGCCAGCCGTTGACATTACCACAGGAGTCTAGTGACATTACCACACAAGTTGCTGTGGTACTAAATATTACTGTGGTATTTTGTGTGGTAACATCAAGTACCACAGGAAATACAAAGTTACCACAGCCAGCCGTTGACATTACCACAGGAGTCTAGTGACATTACCACACGAGTTGCTGTGGTACTAAATATTCCTGTGGTATTTTGTGTGGTAACATCAAGTACCACAGGAAATACAAAGTTACCACAGCCAGCCGTTGACATTACCACAGGAGTCTAGTGACATTACCACACAAGTTGCTGTGGTACATAGTATTCCTGTGGTATTTTGTGTGGTAAAATCAGGTACCACAGGAATTACCACAGGACATTTTTGTAAGGGAGTCACAGGGGAAAAAAGGGTGGACGTCGAAGACTTAAACAAATCCCCATTCTCCCTGTCGCATCCAATCTCCCGTTCGCATCCACGTCTTCACCCACAGTTAACTTTGCATTATGGAATGCAAGATCAATTAAGAATAAAATTCCAATTTTATCGGAACTTGTTTTAACTCATGAACTTGACATTTTATGTGTCACAGAAACCTGGTTGACAGGTAATTATCGTGATGACCCACCCATTGCTGATCTTACTTCAACTCTCCCAAATTATGACATACATCACATCCCACGTATTGGAAGGGAAGGTGGTGGTGTATGTGTGCTTCTTCGTTCTACCTTCAAAATTCACAAAACCGAACTTCAATCATTCAATTCTTTTGAATATATCGATGTAGCTGTATCATCTAACTCCCAAAAACCTCTTCGCCTCATCATTCTTTATCGGCCTCAAACAACAAAAGATAAGCAGCATTTGGCACCGATTTTCTTTCGTGAGTTCGGCACCTTCTTGGAGGATATTGCATCTATACCTGGTTTACTTCTCATCGCCGGAGACTTCAACTTTCATGTAGATGACTCGACTGATAGAGAGGCTACTATTTTTACAGATCTCATAACCTCCGCTGGACTTACTCAATATGTAACTGGACCCACCCACAAAGATGGACACACTCTTGATCTCATCCTAACTCGAAATACTGATAACTTTGTCTCAAATTTAAATACTACCAGTTATTTGCCGTCTGATCATTCTGCTGTGATATGTAATTTGAATATTGCGCGACCAAAACCAGCAAAAATCAAAATCTCTTTCCGTAAATTTCGCGATATTGATATTAATGTCTTTCGCTCTGATATATTAAATTCACCTCTGTATAAATCTCCCGCATCTGAATTGGACAACTTGGTTTGTCAATATGACTCTGTTCTAAATGACCTTAAAGACAAGCACGCACCTTTAATAACTCGCACAATCAGGTGTCGTCCTAACGCACCTTGGTTCAATGAAAAATTACATGAAATGAAACGGATCTTACGACGCCTTGAGCGACGTTGGGTTGCTTCTAAATTAGAAGTTGACAGACAAATTTTCAAAAACCAATGTTATGAATATAATCGCATGATCAAACAATCTAAACAAAACCATCATTCAAAACAATTTGAAGGTTGTAATTCAAAGCAGCTATTTCAAAAAGTCAACAAATTGTGCACACCAAAAGTACCCAAGGTGTTACCTTCTGGCGATTCTGATCTTTCACTTGCTGAACGTTTTTCTGACTTTTTTACAGACAAAATTAGGAGTATCAAAAATGTTCTTAAAGATTCATAAAAAACGGATGTTTCTATATCCATGCTTGATTCCTGCAATTCTTCATTTCCTGAATTTTCACCAGTATTAGAAAATACTGTCAGAGTTATAATAATGAAATCTCCATCAACTTCATGTAGTCTCGATCCAATGCCGACATGGCTGCTTAAGAACTGTTTAGATGAGCTTTTACCAGTCATTACCAAAATTATAAACATGTCTATTCAAAGTGGTCAATTTCCTGATGTTTTGAAATCGGCACAAATCACTCCTCTTTTGAAGAAACCAAATTTGGATTGTGAAATTTTGAAAAACTATCGGCCTGTTGCCAACCTTAAGTTTCTTGCTAAAACAATTGAACGTGCTTGTGCTTCTCAAATTCAGGGCTATCTATCATCAAACAATCTGTGTAGTAAAATGCAATCTGCTTATAGATCTTCTCATAGTGTTGAAACTGCTCTTTTACGTGTATATAATGATTTGTTGTTAGCTGTGGACCAAGGTGATGAAGCTGTTTTAATACTTTTAGACTATTCTGCGGCTTTCGATACTATCAGTCATGATGTTTTTCTTGATCGCTTACGTAATAGATATGGTGTATCAGGTACTGCCTTGAATTGGTTTAAAACCTACTTTATGAATCGTTCACAATCTATTGTCATTAATGACTCATTATCCAAACCTCATGTTCCACTTGAAGGTGTTCCTCAGGGATCCGTCATCGGCCCTTTATTATTTACTCTGTACACTGCACCACTTGAAGATATTATTGAAGCGCATGGTTTAGGCCGAATGATATATGCAGATGACACCCAAGTATATGTTGTTTTGAAACGTGATTCCGACCATTCTGTTATTACTAAACTTGAAAGATGTATAAATGATATCAAAGCTTGGTCCACTGCTAATGATTTGAAGTTAAATGAGGATAAAACTGAGGTTATACATGTAACATCTCGATTCAGAAAGTCCTCCCATTTACCATCTGTCGAAATTGCTAATGTTCCGATACAACCTGTCAAAAGTGCACGTAACCTTGGTGTCATCTTTGAAAATGATCTCAGGATGGATGATTATATAAAAAATATTTGTCGCTCAGCATCATATGCCTTGTACAAGATAGGTCGTATTAGAAATTTTCTTGATAAAAAATCTACCGAAACGCTTATACATGCATTTATTACATGCCGTCTTGATCAATGTAACAGCCTTCTTTATGGCCTTCCGGAGTCGCACATTGCAAAACTCCAGAGAATCCAAAACTCTGCTGCCAGGCTTGTAACACGCACGCGTTCTTGTGAACACATCACCCCAGTACTTCGCGAATTGCATTGGTTGCCGGTGACGTACCGCATTATGTACAAAATCTTAGTTTTAACTTATAAATGCATTCATGAATTGGCACCAATTTATCTGCAAGAATTAATCGAGGAATACAAACCCTCACGCAATTTACGGTCATCTTCACAATTAAACCTCGTATCTACTTCTGTGTCAACTCTCTCTTATGGTAATCGTTCCTTTCGCAAAGCTTCTGCTGAACTTTGGAACAGATTACCTTTAAATGTAAAAAACTGTCAAACCGTTAACCTATTCAAAACTAGTCTCAAGACACATTTATTCAAAATTGCGTTTGATGATTGATTAACTCTGTTCCCTTTGATGTGTATTCCATATGTATTGTAATTTGTAGGTTTATTTGCATTTTTAGTTTTGTATAAGATGTAATTGTATATCAGTCTATTTTGTGTGTATAGCGCTTAGAGACTTCGGTGGTAAGCGCTTTATAAGTAACGTTTTTATTATTATTATTAATACAATGTGGAAAATAAATTTGAAACTTATATTTTGTGATCAGGTTTGCATATATTAATTTCTATCATTTTTCGATATTTTTTAATTTGTTGATGTTTTAATGTTTATTTGGTTTTGAGGAAGTAGGCCTAAGTACATAGAATATTAAGATTGAATGAGATACAACAGGGAATCAGTTATAAAGATCGCACAGAAATTCCCCAAATTCAGTAATCAGACCCATCTTCATGTCCATCCCAGCAAAGACTGTTATGACAAGAAAACATTAATAAAAAGACACGAATGCTCTGTCCCCCTCATCAATACTTTATTACAAAAGTTTAACAAACAATATCAAAGCTTCGCTTGAAGAATGTCAGATAGTAGGCCTACAAGTGGTAAACGTTGAGAATATCAACCCAGGTATTTTTTCATGTGCTTTCGAGTTTCGACCATAACACTGCGTAACTTTATATTTAAAAAAAAATCATGTTTGTGATTAAGAAACGTGGGAGAAATACCGTATAAGTCCCTCAATAGGCCATTTTCGTAATGTAACCAAATTTAATGCATAAGTCTTTGTGAAGTGCCTCAATACAAATTTTTCATTCACCTGATAGGAATAATAGTATTTCAATAGTCAGAATGTAATTGCATATATTTAGTGTTGCTAGGTAGGACAAGCTATAATGTTTGTCCAACCTGGCAACAACTAATGATGCAGTCCGGATTCTGTCTATTGAAATGCTATTATTCTTATCAGATGAATGAAATAATTTGTATTGAGGCACTTCACAAAGACTTATGCATTAAATTTGGTTACATTACGAAACTGGCCTATTCCAACTGTTTTTGTCCTGCCAATAAATTCATGATGCATTTTGTTTAATGTGCAGACTTGTACGAATATGTACCTGCTGATAACTGTCGTAAACAGTGTATGCCAGCACACCTTTTATAAATCCTGCACCAAATATCCTTCAAACAATATTATCTTGTATACAAGCAGTATCATGTTCAGGGGCGTCAATCTTGGGGGGGCGGGGGCGGGGGGGGGGGCGGGGGCGGGGCGGGGGGGGGGGGGCGGGGGCGGGGGGACACGTCCCCCCCCCACGAATTTTCAGGTGGTACCATGTCCCCCCCCCATGTTATGTCAGAAAAGAAGTTCTTTAATAATTTAACGTCAAAGCTTCCGCTCGGGAGGGTGGGGGGGGGGGGGGGGAACTGAATTCAAACAAGGATTAAGAGTCGAGAACGGTACAACAAATCGTCTTCGTTCTCTAATAATTTAATGAAACGTCAAAGCTTCCGTGCTACGCACGAGAGGGTGGAAACTGAATTCAGGCAAGGATTAAGAGTCGAGAACGGTACTACAAATCGTCTTCTTTCTCTAATAATTAAATGAAACGTCACAGCTTCCACGCTACGCGCGGTAGGGGGAAAACTGAATTCAAACAGGGATTCAGAGTCAAGAACGGTACAACGAATCGTCTTCTTTTTTTAATAATTTAATGAAACGTCAAAGCTTCCGGGGGGGGGGGGTGGGAACTGAATTCAAACAAGGATTGAGAGTCGAGAACGGTATACAACGAATCGTCTTCTTTCTATAAAAATGTAATGAAACGTTAAAGATAAAAAAGACAATAAATGAACCGGTCACCAATGGAAGTACATGCCGTGAAACAGAATAACTAGAGAGAGTGTGTGTGTAGCAACATAACGTGGTATAATTTTGAAAGTAACTGTAAAGGTGACATAATTGTGTCCCCCCCCCCCCTCCCCCATGCTCAAACTCGGATTGACGCCCTTGATCATGATGCTAAAAATGTGTACAGTAAAACTATGTTTCTGATATGTTACTCATGAATAAATATTTGTCAATTTCAGAGTTCGATCTCTCACAGCATATAATTATAGATGTAGTTTAAACAGAACCTCTGCATAGCGCGCGCTTATCTGGAATGTGATGGCGCTTATCTGGAATGTGATGGTGCGGTATAGCATTTGATGTAACATTGGCGGCTTTCTGCTTTGTATCAGAGTATCAAAGCTGCTTATTGATGTTCTCCCAGACTATTTATACCGCAATAGTGATCGACGATCAACTCTTTGCAAAGCGCGCGCTTCTCTGGAATGTGATGGTGCGGTTAGAATTAGAAGTAACATGGGCGGCTTTCTGCTTTGTATCAAGGTATCAAAGTATCAAGCCCACAAGAAAGGGAAATTGTTGGAAATATGCTTTTGTAGGAAATTACATTTTATAGTAGTCATTGCCACGTTTTAAAATTTCCATCAATCTTCAGAAGGGACAGTGAAGTGCGGGCGGAGGGGAAGGGGGGCGGAGGACTCACAGCGTGATATCTAATCCTCTTTTTTTGGGGGGGGGGGGGGCTGTGATGAATTTTCTTTTTATTTAATGATTACACCATCGAGCCACAACTCGGCCTATAATTATTCATTGCCAAACTACTCGATTTTAGACATTCTTTTGACCCAAAAGTTTGCTCAATGTACCAGTATCACTTGCTTAGACAAAGGCATATGAGGGGGAGGCAGCCGGGTCACTATGCCCCCAAAAGAAGGATACACCCCCCCCCCCCCCCGTCTCCCCTCGGAAATAATCGGGCAAAAAGTCCCAATTTCGGGCAGAAAGGTAAATAAAAGTTACAGAAAGAAGTAAATAAAGCAGCGCTAAAATTAATGACTGCAGAGCATCCTTCGTTATTATCTTTTCGATAAGCCTAATATACAAACATTACCAATATTCAACCTGTAACATGCTTTTTTATATATTTTACCTCTAATATTTTTACCTCTGACATTTTTACCTCTGACATTTTTCCTCTGACATTTTTACCTCTGACATTTTTACCTCTGACATTTTTACACCGAGCCGTATAGGAGTCTTCCCCTTGGTTGAGACAAGAGTGATGAATTGTTGAGAAAGTGGTAAAGTGGAAATTAAATGTAAAGAGGTCCAATATAACAATATTCCCGATAGAACAAGGTATGATATAACCTTATTCCTGATAGAAGCAAAAACACTATATTTTTTATTAATTTCAGCCCCTGCTTTCTGATATAAAGAGAAATGGCAACAGAAACATAATACACAGTCTTATTTCCCTTTTTAACATGATTGTATGACAGGGTGGAAACGCCCAAAGAAATGTTTTTTTTTTTAAAGGAGAGAATACAAATATGACAAGCAACGCACAACATATATTTAAAAAAATATATATTCCACTTAAATGAGTTGTGGATGGCATTGTTACTGAAAGTTCATAATTGGCAAGAAAGACAATGTACTATTTAAACAAAAATACAACAAAACATGTATCTCCCTGTTCATTTTGGGGAGACAGCAATACATTTTGATGGCATGAGATTTGTGACAATATCTTGTTTATGAGACTTACAAGTTATAACACTGTACTGCCTATTCAGAGAGAGGGCGACAGGACTGAATAAAAGACACACACTTCATGTCAGCCATCTTTGTACACATGTGAGTTATTCCAGCCTTGTAATTAGGGACAAACCATAACATGGTGGCAGCTGGTGTTTGTAACCCACTCATTGGAAGTCTTGCCATGATTTACCAAGGACTTCACACAATTTGTTAGCTTATCTAAGCTGTACTTGGAAGGTCAAATGTGCAAATCGAACTGAAGTTTTCTACGGTGGCCCCACATGCTTAACTTTGTGTGAGTGACTGCACAGCTGTTGTCACTGTTCTACGACTACGGTAAGCTTGTGATTTTCTCTACTGTGCTTGTGCTTATATAATAGTCAAGATGCCTGATGAGCGAAGTGATAGTAGTGATGTGGCCAGTAATGTGTTCAAAAGACCGAACATAAACCCTCCTGCTCACCTGAGGGTATCTGATGGAGATGCGATTGAGGGATGGAAGATGTGGAAACAGATGTGGGACAACTACTGTGTGCTCACAAATCTATCTTCTCAACCTGAGGAATACCAAACTGCTCTGCTCCTTCATAGTATTGGACCGGATGGAGTAAGAATCTACAATGGCATGAAGTTTGCCAGTGATGAAGACAGCAAAAAGTGTCACCTTATCCTGGAGAAGCTGAATTCCCACTTTCTTGGGGAAAGAAGGGAATTTTTTGAGCGGTTCAAATTTAATCGCAGGAATCAGGAAGGGGAGAACATTGAACAATACGTCACTGTGCTGAGAACCATGAGCAAGTCATGTGGTTTTTGTGAATGTATGAAGGACAAGCTACTGATGGACAGACTGTTATTAGGTGTGTCAGATGACAGCATGCGGGAGAAAATGATGGGAATCCCAGACCTCACTCTGTCCAAAGCCATTGACATATGCAAAGCTGTAGAAGCGGCGTCATTGCAGATGAAAGCTCTCAAGAATGAGGAGGTAGTCTACAAGGTCTACAAGAAGGTCAGCACTGGTGCATCTCATTACTCTAAAAGGCCTGGCAAGAGCAGTGGTAAACTGAAGGATGCAACTGACCCAAAACGTTGCAAATTTTGCTGCAAAATGCATGAAATGAAGAAGGAGAAGTGCCCTGCTTGGGGCCGCACATGCATGGCATGCAAGCAAAAGAACCATTTCAAAGGATCTGAGGTTTGCAGAGCTTCAACCATACACTGCGTGGATGATGATTCTAGCTCGTCGTCAGGTGAGAGCATTGGCTCTGTCACCGTACAGAATATCAATGCGGTTGATGCCAACAATCGTCCTGTTTTCTGCAAAATGCTGCTCAACGACACAGAGGTTGAATTCCAAGTGGACTGTGGTGCTACAGTGAGTCTACTCCCACAGAAGTATGTTGTTGCTCACAACGACATAAGAAAGGAAGCAGTGCAGCTTCAAATGTGGAACAAATCAACAGTCACTGCAGTAGGAAAGTGCAAGATTAAGACGAGGAATCCTGTTAATAACAAGAAATATGTTGTTGATTACGTGGTGGTTAAAGAGAACCTGACTCCTCTCCTGAGCAAGAAGGCAGCAGAGAAGATGAACCTCATCACGATCAATTATGATAACTTTGAACAGATATATGTTGCGACTTCAAAGGATCTTGCAGAGTATCCCGACGTCTTCTCATCCTCCAAGATTGGCACACTCCCGGGAGACCCAGTCCATCTCTACCTTGACGACAATGTAAAGCCCAGTATTCGACCTGCTAGGACCATTCCTGAATCCTTGAAAGATACTGTCAAGGCTGAACTGGATGAGCTAGAGAGAAAAGGGGTCATAGACGTCATCACTGATCCTACGGACTGGGTGAGCCAACTTTCGGTAGCGACACGGAAATCGGGCAAGGTTCGTCTGTGCCTGGACCCACGACCTTTGAATGTGGCATTGAAAAGGGAACACTTTCCCCTTCCAGTGCTAGATGACATTCTACCCTCACTAACTGATGCCTCTACCTTTTCTGTGTGTGACCTGCGTAATGGCTATCTTCATTGTCCCTTAGATGAGGAATCCAGCCTGCTCACAACATTTGCTACACCATGGGGTAGGTACAAATGGAAGAGGCTTCCTTTTGGACTAAAGGCGAGCAGCGAGATCTTTCAGAGACGTCTACACCAAGCGCTAGATGGCCTAGATGGAGTCCGCTGTGTGGCCGACGACATCATTATCTGGGGTTCTAGTGAACGGGAGCATGATGATCGACTGGAAAGCCTGCTCAAGAGATGCCAGGAATTGGGCATCGTTCTCAATGCGGAGAAATGCCAGTTCAAAGTCACAGAACTTACCTTCCTCGGACATGTTGTGTCCAACAGAGGAATGAAAGTGGACCCCTCAAAAGTCAAGGCGATCCGTGAAATGGATCCTCCCAAGTGTAAAGATGACGTACATCGACTCCGTGGCATGGTGAACTACTTATCTCGGTACTTACCACATCTCACAGAAGTTCTGCAGCCAATCAATGACCTGACCCACAAAGATGTTGCATGGACATGGGATGAAATCCATGAGCAATCATTCAAGAAGGTGAAAGAACTCTTGACCCAAGCACCTCTGCTCAAGTACTATGACCAAAAGAAGCCCTTGGTCATCCACGCCGATGCAAGCACTCATGGAATTGGGGCTGCTATGATGCAAGATGGTCAGCCTGTTGCTTATGCTAGTCGTGCGTTGAGTGATGCAGAGTCGAGATACGCAGTTATCGAAAAGGAGATGCTCGCCATTGTGTTTGCTCTAGAAAAGTGGCACCAGTTCACATTTGCACGAGAGGTGACTGTCTACAGCGATCATAAGCCACTAGAATGCATCGTGAAGAAACCCCTTGATAGGGCGCCGAAGAGGCTTCAAGGCATGCTCCTCCGTGCCATGGCATACAACATCGAGGTGAAGTATCTGAAAGGAAAGGAGAACCACTTGGCCGACCCCCTTAGTCGTTCATGTCTACCGTATGAAGGAGGACAAGAGGAGTTTGAAGTGGTCAACTCGATCACACACCTGATGCTCCCCGATGACAGGGTTCAGGAGATAAGGAGACACACAGCTGCTGATGAGACTCTAAGAATGTTGAAAGACACCATACTCGAAGGATGGCCTGATCACAAGTCTCAGCTTTCATTGCAACTCACACCATACTTCAACATTAGAGATGAACTGACTGTCAGTGATGGTGTTATCTTCCGTGGTGAACGTCTCGTAATACCTAAGCAGATGAGGGCTGAAATCAAACGTGATCTACATGTTGGTCACAGTGGTGTCGAAGGAACCCTCAGAAGAGCAAGAGAACTTGTCTACTGGCCTAGAATGAATCAAGAGATCTCAGAGTACATTCAGACATGTGAGACATGCCAGGAACATTCAATCTCCCAAGCAGCGCTCCCTTTGATGTCTCACGAAATACCTGATAGACCTTGGGAAAAGATTGGAATGGATCTCTTTCACTACGACGGTGACACATACCTTATCACTGTGTGCTATCACTCAAACTTTTGGGAGATAGACAAGCTTTACAAAAGCACTGCAACATCTGTGATAAACAAACTGAAGGTCCACTTTGGGAGATATGGCATTCCAGATATCATCATCAGTGACAATGGTCCTCCGTTCTCATCACGGGAATTTGGCACCTTCATCAAGGAATGGGGAATCACATACAATCCGATCTCCCCATACAACAGCAAGAGTAATGGCAAAGTTGAATCTGCCGTCAAGTCTGCCAAAAAGATGATGAAGAAATGTAAACAGACAGGAGACAGCAGGAATCTAGCCCTCTTGAACATCAGGAATACACCAACGCAGGGTATGGACAGCAGTCCAGCACAGAGGTTTCTGGGACGACGCACAAAGACCCTGACACCTACCATGCGCCCACTCCTTCAGCCCAGAGGAAGCAGCAAGAATGAGATGAAACAAATGAAACTCATTCAAGCAAAACAGGCAAAATACTACAACAGGCGAACCAAGGAGCTGCCTGTTCTTGAGGATGGTGATACAGTACGCATGAAACCATTCCAACCAGGACGCGACAAATGGCAGAAGGCCAAAGTCCTACAGAAACTAGACGAGAGATCTTATGAGGTGATCTCTGGTGGACATACATACCGGAGAAACCGAGAGCACCTTAGAGCAACAAGGGAATCCCCAGACAGTGAGATTTCCATCCCTACGCTACCCGATATTGAGACGGATGTCAACGATGACGCGGCTCGTTCTAGACCTGATGACACCAAGGACCTACAACCAGCTGCTTTGCCTGATCAACCTCAGACATCAAGCCGCCTACATGACCAGGAGCCAACAGAGCTGAGAAGATCATCTCGTCGACGTCATGAACCAAGCAGCATGAAAGACTTTGTTAGATATTAAAGATAAATAAAGCAACAAAAAAAAAAAAAAAAAAAAACAAAAAAAAAAAAAACAAAACAAAACAAAACAAAACAAACTTTGTTTGAAACTTTTTGAAAACTTGACTTTGGAAAATTTTTGGTTAAGATTTTGCTTTTTTGGACTTGAAATTTTTGATAAGGCAATTATAAAACCACATGATGCTTTTTTTTTTTTTGGTGTTAGTACCGTGGTACACCGTTGCTATGGACTATCATTTAGACTTTCGTATTAGAATGAGAGCTGCTTTGGAAAGCTGAACACTTTTGGACTCATTCTACTCAAAAAAGGATCAAGTAGTGATTCTTAAAGGACTTTGTTTTTGTTAACGTTCTTTTTTATATTCATGCATGCTGATACATTTTGTAAAAGTCTCACAAACAGTTTTTTTTTGGGCAAACCTTTAAAAAAAAAAAAAAAAAAAAAAAACAGGCAACATTTATATTTTGGCTAATGTTGGCCATCCATCTCTCCCAGTAAAAACCACAATGGGGAGGATGTGACAATATCTTGTTTATGAGACTTACAAGTTATAACACTGTACTGCCTATTCAGAGAGAGGGCGACAGGACTGAATAAAAGACACACACTTCATGTCAGCCATCTTTGTACACATGTGAGTTATTCCAGCCTTGTAATTAGGGACAAACCATAACAAGATTCAGAAATATAAGTAAATATGCCGGAATATCATGATGTGCATTTGCTATCAGTTCTGGCCTTGTTATAGACCTTCTTTGTTGTGCAAGTTAACTGAACCTTCTCACTCATAAAAATTGAATTCCAAAAGTGCTAAAGTGTAGGGTGTTATGCAAGTTATCTACAGTATGAGGGGATAGTGTCATTCCTTAAACCATACTGGTGTTAAGCATAACACTGTGTTTTATGAAGAAGAGTTTGGCATATCTCTTAACTTGCATATTACCCATATTTTTCACTTCTTGTGTTCGTGATCATATCTTTAAATTCAAGTTTTCAGGGGTCCCAGGATAGTCTCCACACATTACCATTAATAACTTCAAAGGATTCAAACAGAGATACGAGATAAAAGTCTGTGTTTAAGCTTTGGTAAATCTTTTCAAAAGTGCATGTCACCGTTCCAATTCATTGCTCGATTGAGTGCTCATGTTCTAAAACAGTTATAATGTGGAGGATATACTGTACAATTAAATTGTGTTTCATCGCATAAATTTTGCAGTTTGACAAGAAAATTGATTTTGATTGGGTGCCAGGGATGCCAACCTCATCAAAAGAATTCCAGCATATTGAGACATGAAAAAAAAAAAGATATTGGGTGGAAAAACAGTATTTCCACTTTGTTGGCAATAGGCATGTGTAGTAGTATGATTTGGGGAAAAACAGTATTTTTATGAAATCTGCAGTATTTCTTTTTTTATAAAAAAAGGCGTATTACATACTGCAAAAAAGAAGAAGAAAAGAACAGTTGTCATCTCTGGGGTGCCCAATCAAAATTGAATATCTGTGTATCTTTTTTCTTTTCTTTTTATATAAAATCACTTCCCTACCATGGAATGAGCTGGAAATTTCATGGTATAATCATTTTTTCTGTATTTTTTTCTGATCTCCATTCACTTAATTTGTAAGTAAGTTCACAAATTACCAGTTTTAAAATAAAAATAAAAATATGACCAAGAGAGGGTATTAATTATAACTAAGAAAAACCAAATACAATTTCAAAATTTCACAAGGATTCAACAGTTGGAAGAAAAAAAAATCCACTGCCTCTACAATTAAAATATTGGAATGTAAGATGATACTCAAGTATTATTAACATTATTGACCCTCTACCAAAGCTTTAGATGGGCTTTAACAAAGTTGTCAATCTGTCTGAACAAGGAGATTCAGAAAGGATTTGTTCATATATACTGGTGAAAAAAGTACAAAACTCGCTTAATCACTGGATCTTCCGTTGGCAGGTAGTACAGTTTATTAATGTGAAGCAAACTGATTCTGCTTCCTTTAATAGAGCCTTCAGAGTGCTACGAATCCACTTGTGTAGATCGGGAACTTTTAGACTAGAAAGGAAAATTGCAGGAAAGTTTGGAAATGAAGAATGCATTCTCCCTGGATTTTCACCAAAAAGCTTGAAACCTGCATTGTTTGTGTGCACTACTGCACTGTACTAATATTATCTGGGAAACCCTATTAATATTCATTAAGCTACTTGCGTAATATGCGCGAGGGGCGTTCGTAACCTGGGGTCAGATAAAGTTCACTGCCTCATTATCGTTCGTCTCGCTGCCGAGATGGCCTGGACGATTTTTTTCGGGGAAAGTGAATCACTGGAAGTGAATGAGCGCGGTAAGATGATTGCGTCATCTGTTGGTTATGTGAGGGAGTTGCGCATCAATAAAAATCGTCCAGGACGTGGACTATCTTTAGTCAGTATTACTATTAATTTGCTGTACATTAATTTTTTAACACATTTTCAAATTTTCCTGGGGGACGATCCCCCCCTACAAAAAACCCTCCCGGGATCGCAGCCCCTGGTGCCAATACCTTGTCTCTCTCGCTTTCTCACCCGGCTTTTCTCTTCTATTTCTTTGTCTTTTTCTCTTTCTCTTCATTTTCTCTTCTCTTCTCTTTTTATCTTCTCCTTTATTTTCTCTTCTCCTTTTTTTCTTCTCCTCTCCTTTCTTTTTTCTCTTCTTTCTTCCTTCTCCTTTTTTTGCGCCAGCCAATTAGGGGGGCCGCGGCCGTTTCGGACCCCCTGGATCCGCCACTGTAGGCCTACATCACTCTCCTCGCCGCCTGATTCGAGAACAGTTCGGTCGTGTTTGCAGAACTGTGCTTGCGGTATAGGTTACACTCTGCTATATAAAGTCATTGTGGATAGCTGCGTGGAAGCTTAGTTTACGTCATTTAATAGCTACAATTTCTTCACAGAGTAATGGTAAGATATCACAACAAATAAGGGTTGTTGCGAACTTTTCCAGCCACCTTTTAACTCACCAAAATGCTAATTTCATGCATATGCAAACGACCTGGTTGATTTCATAGGGATACATGCGCATTCTCCCCGCAAGGGGCCTTAGCCTCTTATTAGAAGACAAACCATCCTGTTTCTAAGTTCTTTTCTTTTTTGCGAAGGGAGCAAGTAAAAGATGTTTACTATGGAAATGGTAAACTGCTATTTCGTCAGATAATCTAGACAGGATACGAGAATCATATATTCTGGTATTGTTGCTACCCGACGTCGACTATTATATTCAAGCAAGTAACCCTACTTTTAAAGTATGAGGATACTTCAGATTGTATGTCACAGAGCGGCGAAAGTTTGGCGATAGCGGAATTAGCGGCATATCGCGGTTCGTCACAAATAATGACGCATTTTTGGCGACCCAATAGCCTACTATCCGCAAAATATTTGCAAGTCAGTGGGAGTCCAAATCTTAATAATTGATGAATACTTAGTGGCATGTTTAGTGGCGAAATTTTGAATACATCAGGCAAAAAACTGAAGCAAAGTTAAATAAAAACTCAATATGACGAATTGTTCACGAATTGAAGAACAGTCAGCGACATTACGCCGAATGGGGCAAATGTATAGCGACCAAAACACTGCTTGGTGGGAAATTAAAAACAGGCTGAGGAATAGCTGAGGAACAGTCTGCGAATAGCCGGGAATAATATCCTCGTGAGATCACACCCCTTCATTCGAGCATTCCCTATTGGGTCTACATTTTTGGAACATTCTACCTTTAGCTTGCAGAAGTCGCTCACTCTGTAAACTTTTTTTTGAAAAATAAAATGTGTTTAACTAACCTCTTTTTCCCTTACTCGCAGTTCCGTTTTGTATTTGACGTTGTTACCTTATTGCAGAAGAATATACTATTATTCACTGTCAGTTACCTTCTCGAAGAGGAAATCATGTTTTGCATATTGAAAATGTTCATGTTGGGCCTGTTTTATACTCCTCGGGGCAGTTTAGTCAGGCAGTTTGTAAATAAGATGTATTTTGCTAGTAGTAGTTATAGCAGTGAGTATGGGGACGGCCATAGGTTTTGTACACGAATATTTTCGTACTTATACTATTTCTCATTGACTCGTGTACATTAACTTTGACATAGTCTATTTTCGAGAAAAAACGGACTTATAACACGTGTGTCTATGGGGTTTTGTTGAGGTCTTGACTTTTTGAATTTAATTAGGGATTTTTCATTTAGGACTTGTACATTTTTTCGATAAAAACTGATTTATTACACGTGTATCAATGGGATTGTGACTTTATGATTTTTACTTAGGATTTTTTCTTTTTGGACT
>JAVYIG010012025.1:0-56385 GCA_035222895.1 Strongylocentrotus droebachiensis | reverse complement strand
GTGCATTTGTATTGCTCATCAACATGGATGCAATGCATTTATTTTTCACACCAGGATCTATGATAAAGTCAAAATAATAGGGCTACACATCATTGTGATAAATGGGTATTTGCTTGGATATAGTTTTTGTTTCCCTATATACATCAACGAATTATTTTACGCGTAACTTGTAATATTGAAAAATTATAAAAATAAAAATGGGTCCTCGTGACGTTACTGCATAACAAAGACATCACTTGTTTTCACCGCGTTTTAAAATCACCACACGCCTCTCTTTTTTCTAGACGTTGTCGAGTATGGTATTGGGCCAGAGGCAGACTTCAACCAGGCCCTCGGTTCGTTCGAAGGTAACCTGACACAAGACGGCGTCATCCCAGATCCTTTCACTGTCCAGGGCGATCAGGCTTGGTTCATCTTCAGTACTGATCGTAATATCGTCAACAGGGGATTCAGAATTACATTCTCATCAGGTAAGACATAAATATATTTGGTAAAAAAAGGTTTTCAATAAAGAAAAGTTTACTCTAAAAAATAAAATCGGTCCATTTTAAAGCTCCACTGTACTACTTGAAGCTATTTGCTCCCTCTATATAGAAAACAATGCCTAATTGGTGACCATTGGTCTCCATGATCCTCTTTTTATTATGTTAATCGAGAGCTGAGTTGATGAGATAGCCACCTGTCAGTGACCACCCTGGTTTATCTAATCCCTCCTAGCCAAATTAGCCAAAGGGACAGAACATGATAATTTAAGAATGATCTATTTTTTTGGTAACATATATGTGACTAATGAATGAATTTACCCATCATTTGTATAGATGGAGACGATTGTGATCCCAACCTTTGTCAGAATGGCGCTGCCTGTACTGACCTCGTGAATGATTATGCTTGTACCTGCCCTCCAGGATTCACGGGTCGCAACTGCGAAATCGGTAAGCACCAATTGGTACATATTCATAAAACCTTTTCATAGGCTGTAGTACTTAGTTGACACATAGGCTTGGTGAGGTATAATGAATATGAGCCACGTTTACTAGGGTACTGCAATTCACTTCATGCATGTTTCTCTCCTGAACTCCTCCTAGGTAACTATTCAATTCACCTGCTATGTACAATGGCATTCAATTCTAGCATACATGTTTGTCCAACTGATAACAACTAATGTATGGGATTTGCAATCAAATTTAAAAAATACAATAATATATAACAGGACAACAGCGTTCGTCGTTAGGTAAACGTACCAATTCAAATACTCATTAAAAATGATCTACTGAACAAATTAAATTTAGATTCCAAGCTCGTTCAATGACTATTTAAAATTGAATTATTGTAGTTACGATATCAAGGCTGTTATATGAGAATTAATTCTTCCCCTCCATGATTAATGAAGAAAAAACACAATGAAATGGACTCGTTAAACCTGTGACCCTTAATCTTGCAGACATTGACGAATGTGCCAGTGATCCCTGTCAGAATGGTGGCGCCTGTGTCGATGGAGTCAACGGCTATGTCTGTAACTGTGTTCCAGGATTCGACGGAGATGAGTGTGAAAACAGTAAGTCAACGGTGTCTTCCTAGAATCAAGAGATGATTGGTAACTGTACAATCGAAGAAAAGCAGTGACTGAAAGACATTCTGAAGCTTTTTCAGAGTAAACCGCAATAATTCAGAGTACACGTACCACGTTTTCATTGTCAGTTTTCTCGCTCCCCTTTTCCCACCAATGCCGGATTCTAGACTCACCTTATCGGTGCAATATTAGTTTCATACAATCCTCTGTATATGTGCTTGCAATTATTGCTCATAGAAGGAAGCATTAAAGAACACACAATCGTGTCGACTTTATAAGAGTAGCAAGCAGTGTACATTTAGCTACAGGACTTAAATATTGGAACACTTGGTAGTGTTTGGGCTCACTCTATCTAGCGGCATTTTTTGACATCTGCACGCAAAGATAACTCGTTATATCATCCATGGAAGGACAGTGGATATATCATCTGTTTTGAGCCACAAGGGCATTCACTTGTTTAACATAAACACTATATAACAAGATATGTATGGCATCGTCATTTCAATGATTTTCAATACGATAAAGAAACTTATGTGCGAGTCCAATCAATTTATAATGGATAACTTTTTAATTGCAGATATCAACGAGTGTGCAAGCAGCCCTTGTCTTAATGGAGGAATCTGTGTTGATGGCGTTAACATGTTCGAGTGTACCTGTCTAGACGGCTTCACTGGCGCACGATGTGAAATCAGTAAGTAAAATCACTTCTCTCATCTAATCCCGGAAATTTTACGGCGACAGCTAACCGTATATAGGTGTCTATTCTAGGGCGATGTGTGATTATAAAAATTGTAGCTTTTAAAGAGTTTCATGACTTTTCCAAAAGTCTTTAAGCTCCTTATCTTATTTCAATACTGCTATGAAGGGAGACAATATTTGCAGGAGAACAATTAAGATCACCGTATTATTCAAGTTACATAACAGACAAATTTCCATGTTTAGAAAGTGAACAAGAACATTGAACTATGAACGAGTACATAGTATCAATAATGATTTGTAACTAAACCTCGCAAATATTGAGGGCATGTTATGGACTTCATATAATTGTACACGTTTTGTTCGTCAAAATTGGGGTATAATCTTTACTTGACCCAGGTGTAATTACTTTTTCATATTTTTTAATGATATCCGAATGTAAAATCTACGAATAGATGCAAATCTTTCATGAAAATTCTGTCTTTCTTTCTTTCTAGACATTGATGAATGTGCAAGTGCCCCTTGTCAGAATGGTGGTATCTGTATTGATGGTATCAATGGATACACCTGCTCGTGTCCTCTCGGCTTCTCCGGAGATAACTGTGAAATCAGTAAGTATACCCCCACAGAGATGGGTTAGGGTTAGATTTATGATGATTTCTTGAAAGCTAATCCTACGTTCTGATAGATGGAAATGCATATTTTTAAAAATAATTATTTTAAAAAAAAATTGACTTTCAGACAATGTGAATTTGTAATGCATTGTCATACCGAAACTAGACCGACAAAAATACAGAAATAAATTACACCACCACGGTTAGCCAAAGTTCTTTCAGACGTTAGCCATATATGGCTTGTTTAATATCATATGCACTGAATGTTACAACAGCAAACTACACTCTAGACTATGTTTCATAGCGGGATAGACAATCAATAGCCTGATATCTGATTAAAGGGCAGGAATACATCTCATTTTTCAGAATACCTCCACTTATTCTTTGGGGTGAGTTTCCTTAATCACCGGTTAGTTGAGAAATATGGTCGTCATATGAAGTGGCAAGTAAGTGATCTTCCAATGTTAATATACATGGCTATTGATGGTTCGTTTGAGGCCGAGCTTGAGTAGGAATTGACCTTGAATCCTTGTTATTATCTTGCATTTCACCAGATGATGATGAATGCTCTAGCATCCCTTGTTTAAATGGTGGAACCTGTGTGGATCTTGTCAACGCCTACATGTGTGTCTGTGCCCCCCGGCTGGACCGGCCCTACCTGCGCTGATAGTAAGTATCAACAACCTGCTCGAAACGTCTTTGAGATTTATATTTCGTCACCTAACCCCCAACAGAAATTACAGCCAATGTCAATACATAAAAATTGTAATTTATTCATTCAGAAACTCAGGATAATCCGCAAAAAGGGCATCATTTTTATTTTTACAGATTAAATAGAGATGAATAATGATTACCTTCAGACATTTATATAGTGGAAAATTATTCATGTAATTATCAATATTGCATCAAATAGAACATCTAAGCAAGAAATATCATCTTAAGTAGATAAATTAATCGTAAATATGTCAGAAGAAAAAGTGATGTAAGGAAAACCTGCTTTATCATTAAATATCTCTAAATCTACCCCCCCCCCCCCCCCACAACTATAACTACACGCTAATGCTCTGTACCCCTTTTCTCTCCCTGCAGACATTGACGAGTGTGCTAGCGCCCCTTGCCAAAACGGAGGTGTGTGCATTGACGGTGTGAACGGATACATGTGTGACTGTCAACCTGGATACACAGGAACCCATTGCGAAACTGGTAACCTTTGACACATTTTGTTTCTTTAAAAAAATGCGTGTACTATGTGCGTCAGAACGGATAAGACTTGAGAAAGGATCCTTTTCCCCTTCATGTTATACATTAGATATATTCTGATATATGATTACATGGCTCGCATTTTCTGACACAATGTTCAACACCGTGTGGCCATACAGCGAGCTCACTTGTCATACTGTCGACAATAATGACCACGATAATGACCAGTGTATACCCCATATTATGTGTGTGTTCACACATGGTGTTGGAATGTGTGTTTAAAAGTAGTCTTAAAACGTATTTGCTTTATGCGGCATGTAATCAATAGTTTTGTCATTTTTGTATGTTCTATCTTCTGTTCATTTGTTTACAATGCAGATGCTTTTAATTTGATCTCTTGTTTTGTTTCACAAGGGCGCCTTGACCATTTGATTTTAAATAGGTCCGGCGGCTTACACATCTCATAAACTATTATCAATATTTTTGGTATCTTTATAATTAGTAGTATTATTACTATTATACTATTGTCATGGTCTGTTTCCATAAAGCTGCCCTTTTTAAATATCTAAAACCACTCTTTTCTTAATGTTCAACATTCTCATCTCACAGACATCGACGAGTGCGCAAGCGCCCCCTGTCAAAATGGAGGTGACTGTGTGGATGGAGTCAACGGATACGTCTGCATCTGCGCTCCTGGATTCGACGGACTCAACTGCGAGAACAGTAAGTCTGATTTTTCTTGTGCTCCATCGAGCATTATTGAATTATTCTTTGTGGTGTATGGACCGAGTCTTGGTTAACACATTCAAAAGCAACCAATGACAAATACAATTGTTTGTGATTTCATGCATCTTAGATGAACCACCTTAAGTAACGACATGCATAAGTTTATGTACATGTCCATATTTTTCATTAAAATGAATCAGTGTTTCAAGATATAGAAAAAGGGAACTTACTGTTAGGTATGTAAATCATCTAAAGATTTGGGCTTGTCCTAAATGTTGCATAAAGCAAACTCATGTGAACTATAAGAACTGTGTGGGCAATTATTAACAAGTTGCATCAAATTTATTGTAACCAAGAACACATTTCTTATCCTCTGAATTCCATTTTATCACTAGATATTGACGAATGCGCCAGCCGACCCTGCCAGAACGGAGCTGTCTGCGTGGATGGTGTAAACGGGTTCGTCTGCACCTGCTCTGCTGGCTACACAGGAGTCCTTTGTGAAACCGGTAACGTACACTGATAATACACAGCTTCGTATTCGTTTCTCGGTTGATGACCATTGCATATAAAGAAAGTGTCTGGTCCCGAAATTAAATGCCATACAGTATATGCATGATAGTTTATACTGATGTAAATATGAACAGTTTATTTGCTCTCTCCTGCAAGAAAGGAGAACATTATTGCAGCAAAGGAGAAACTTTACAGCACACCAAAGATTATTGCTACAAATCAATTTCAAAAAGCGAGAATTATATCCAGCTGCAGTAAGCCTACAAATATGATCGAACTGATATTTCTAAAATGTTTCTTTGATTGCAAGATTATTAAGTGTACCCATTTTCATGTTCTGTTTATATAATAAACACATTCATTAACCCATTTTCTTCACTTGTATGTGGTTTTGTAGCTAATTCGTTGCTAACATCTTTCTCATCTACCCATATGCTATAACACCGTAGATAGTATAGTTGTCGTCATCGTAGTTTGCTGATATGCTTTCTTTCTTACGACAATTATATTATCTGTTTTCTATCTGTAATTCTCCCGCGATGTAGTCGCATTTTCGTCCAAGTGAGGAACACAGTGGAAACTGATTCCGCATTTCGACATGAATTTGTAATGTCTTTCAAGGAGTTTCACTGTATAAATTACTCCTGTATGTGGTGTGAATTGCACTCTTTTAACATCACCATGCGTAGACTTCACAGTGGCACTCTGTGCCCTCCTCTGTTCCCCCACCTCACTAATATATATGGGCGCACACAGGTGTGAGCTTGAACGTGTGAGTGTTTTTGAGTGGGTGCGAGACAGAACTAGTGTGTCTGTTTTGTAGGTATGATGGGTGTATGCTTTGGTGTGCAGTTGCATGGCGTGATGTGACTTGGTTTAAGGTGGTAAAATATTTAGGAAAATAATTGCCAGACGTAATACAAATTATGAATATATTGGTTATGAATATATTGGTTAGGTACAGAGTTCAACGAAATACTTTATAGGGAAACTTTGCATCTATAACCATGGAACCATTCTATTTACTTAATATAAGGTAAAGGTAATGGATTTGAACCGTCTCTAACCAACATTTTTCCCAAGCCAATCGTGGTATTAAGCAAGGAATATATTCAGAGCCCAATTCTTCTACCCCTTTGGTGTCTGGAGGTGTCGTCTATAAAGCAGGCAGGGTGATGGCAAACTTTGAAAAGGTACACCCCCTTTATTTCATACCATGCGCTTCTTTGATATATGCATTCATGTATTATGGACGATATCTCTTATAGACAGTTTTCAACCAGTACATAACCATGGAATATACTTCGAGACGAAGAAATATAACCTATTCTTGCCGAACCTTTATCAATAATGGTGCCTTTCAGTCTTATAAAGAGTTAGCATTAATCGCAACTTATTTCCGATTAATATCTATCGCAACTATATACACAAATTTCCGATTTATTTGGATCAATCGCACGTCTTTGTTAGACTGGGCCCTGGTATTGAGAATTTAATAATGATGGGCCAAAATCTGTACATTTAAACAGTTCTTTATGTGTATTGATGTAAAACAGTTGTATTTTGAAAATCTTCCGAAGCTCTATCTGCAGCCCCATTTATTCAAATTAGGATACGATACTTTTTCATCTCTTTCTTACAATTTGTTTTTGTTTAGCTTTGGTTTCAATATATTTCTTTTTGCAAAATATTAATGAGATTGTTTAAGCTAGCTAGGGGATATCAATTAATAGGCAATATTTGCCAATAACAAAAACATTAGGCGCAGGATGGAGCCATGGTGCTATGATAGTATTTTATGAAATGATAATCGGATGTTGTGATCTACGTGTAAATATTCATTGAAACCAAAATATTGAAATGCGCACTGTTCTACACATAGAACTGGAGAGCTGTTATTCATACCAATGCCAGAACGGTGCAATCTGTGTGGTGGACTTAAATAGCTACTTCCAGCTTGGAAGGAGTTGATTATGAACGTGGTAAGATATTACTTGAAATATTCATTCAAGTATAGACGACCTGATGTATTATCGTACGTTTAAAGCTGATTTATTTGGAATATATATCCATATTGTGGATTTCGTTCAGAAAGGACTTTGTACATGTCGTATGATGTGCATTTCAACCTTTTTCTCTTCATAATAGATCTTGTTTCATTTGTCATACATACGCATATCTTTTCAGTATCATTTGATCATCGTGAAAATAGTTAGTTTGCATGATTTCAGCAGATTAGACAATCGTATTCCATCGAGTGTCCGCATATTTTTAGAGCAATCATGTGTAGAAAAAATGTTTTATTCCTTAGACTTCTCAAACTCTCGCTTCAATGACATGGCAAAATGCCATGGCAAAAAATTCATCATTTTCAGAAATCTAGAATGCATATACATGCGCTTTGCTCACCTCCCTTCTTTTCATACTATCGCTCACAAAAAAAAGGACTTATCTATGTCTTTGCTGTTTTAACATGGCATAATTTTTTTGGAAACACAATTCTATTATCAATCCTTTTGTATGCATTTCTGTGCAGTGACCGATGAATGTCTTTCCAATCCTTGCCTTAATGGTGCGACTTGCATTGATCTTCAAGCTGGGTATGAATGTATCTGTCCACCTGGCTACGAGGGGACGCGTTGTGAAATCGGTGAGTTAGGTCAGCCCCCCCCCCCCTTTTTTTTTTAAGGGAAACGTTATTGTATAAACTTGTTAAAAAAGAAGGGGAAATGGAAATGGGAAAATGTACAAACCGTACGTGTAGGCGATTCAGATTAATAAGTGTGTCTTATGTCCTGGACAAGCAAGTGTTTTTTTTTTTGTTAAAGGAAGTTTTCGAACATTTAAACCAAACCCTATTACTTTCTTTGCTAATTGCTTCAAAAATATTAGTTAATGCGTTTAGCTGCCCGAATTCTTGTACATCTGTTTTTACATCATGGTTTTGCCAAACCTAGGAAAACGGCTAATGTCCTTATCGTCTTCGTAGTTTTAATTTGTGAAAGATACCATAAGAGATCTAGAGTATAAATAAATGATGAATTTCATTTCCGATATTTTCTTTCAGACACGGAAGAATGTGCATCGAATCCTTGTTTAAATGGAGGAGCGTGTGTGGAAGGAATCGCTTCATACACCTGTGTATGCGTGCAAGGGTTCACAGGAGTGCGCTGTGAAACAGGTAGCACAGTGACATGATAAAGGGACACTTCAGCCTACAATTTATGATTAACCAATAACTTTTATTTTTAATTCATATCCACGCTTTTTATTAAAGATTATTAGCAATTTATTGAAAAACCTTGGAAGTTTGTAGTGTGATGTGTCTTCCGTGTGTTTGATCTTCCCTTTAGTTTCACATAGAGACGGAAGACACCTGATAGTGCAATTAAATGACTAAAATAATTGCTATACCGGACTATAAATCCAATTAAATGGCATGAGTTATGATCAAGATGGCCAGATGTTTTGATTTCTTGATGAGTGAACATGTGAATGTCTTGCAGTGACCACAATCTGTTTTTTTCCTGTGAATGTTTTGATTTGTTGTCATGCACAAATATGCTAACACATTAACCATATCACATGGAGAGGGGACTTTTTTTTGGGGGGGGGGAGGGGGGGGGGGGGCAAGGATGTTCCCCATTAACGGCATATGTTCCGCGTCAGTAAACAAGCTTCAGCAAATTCACCTCTTAGCAACGCTGCCCACTTCTTTTCGTGCGTGCAAGACAAGCTACTGTGTCCAATATCTTGCCGACCACATGAACATATGTGATTATAGTATTAGGTGGTAGAGCTTGGACCAAAACTACACGAATGGTGTACTTCGGCCTATGTCCCGAAATGACCAGTGGAATATATTATATTTTGTTTACAAACTCTATTGAGATAAGATCAACCGTTACTCTGTAAGACGTAATCTGTGGTAAAACTGCTTGTTTTGCACGGTTTGAATAAATCTCATGCCTTGGCGATATTTCATTTTGTTAAGAAAAGATGATTCAATCTACTTTGCTGCTGCCCTGGTTTTCGACAGAGTAGAGTACCGGGCAGGGCGTTTTGGAAAACATTCACAAATCCAGTGTTCTAACTTACGCGGAACTCATGAGTTTACATAGAACATACGTTTTCCTTCAAGAACGCATCTCGATGTCAATACTAACCCAACTTTAGTATGAGCCGAATTAAGTTTACGTGATCATAACCCTCTATGTCTGCATTTTATAACCTTACATTCACTTGATCCTGTCTTATTTGTGCGTTAAACGTCTTTTTGTTTGCAACACTATATGCAATCACAACCACTCTTTGCACGCTAGCCTGTCAAACTATTCCATTCCTCGTGTCATCAGTAATTAGACAATGCCGTTTGCTATCAGGTTTCTTAAATATTTACATCCTTTCTTGGTTTTACCCCTAGATATCAACGAGTGTGCTAGTATGCCTTGTCTGAATGGTGGTGTTTGCACGGACCTAGTGAACGGATACATCTGCGCATGTGCAGCAGGCTTCGAGGGAACTAATTGCGAGACGGGTAAGGACTGGAAGTCTTCTTGAACAAGAAAAGTCGTTTAGTTACCCTAGCTGTCAATATAAACTGCCATGAATCCATAAGTGTTACAATAATTATTCCAACTGTGTGCTATAAATTTTCCACATTTTTGCATTAAACAAAAGGCCCTATATATTCATAGAATATTTTCCTCACATATCATTGTTTATTTAATCTAAATATTGTTTTGGGGTAATATTGCATTGATAATTAATACATCAGATTTGAATATTGAACATTTGCCTTGAGCATTTCTTTTTACGTCAGCTATTTACAAACTAAATTCAATGAATTCTGTCATATAATGTGAGGAGGCTTTCCGAAACGTGGTCTTTATAATACCTATGGTAATTTTCTTATGTTCTGTTTTATTTTTCTAGACACCGACGAATGTGCTTCATTCCCATGTCAAAACGGAGCCACGTGTACAGACCAGGTTAATGGATACGTGTGCACCTGTGTTCCAGGATACACGGGAGTCCTCTGCGAAACGGGTAAGAATTAATAACGTCAGAGCTATAAGCTGATCTTCAGGTTTTTTAAAGTCAATGCCTTTCAAGAGACTGGCTCTAAGTTCTAATTTGAACTGAAAAATAGTAAGTTAGACTTGCTAGAAATCACCTTCAATGAAATTGACAAACGTGCGTAGGGTCATACTACATTTTAAGGGATCAATACAAATAACCAAAAAGCTACTGGGTTGTCAACGTGTTTAACCATTTACCCCATAAAACCCGATCGCCAAAAGTAATGCCTTTATTTTCGTTCATCTTGCAAGAATAGTTTGGAATATAACTATCATTTTGTTCTACCATCTCGTTCCAGATATTAACGAATGCGCCTCAGCTCCTTGCCTGAATGGAGGTACTTGTAACGATCAAGTCAATGGATACGTGTGCGTGTGTGCACCAGGTTACTTCGGTGTCAACTGTGAAACAGGTAATTGTACAGTCCTTGGCGAAACCACATATTATGCCAAAATGCGTATTTGATATCAAAATGTTCAGAAAATTTGGGCTTTCCAGGAAACAATTTAACCCCACTCAACATCCCATTGAAGTCAATGGCTAGTGAAACATAATCTGAACTCCTTTGTCACTGACCCCTCGATATACAAAGATATTAATTATAAGTAAATAGCAGCCAATATAGCTTGTAAACAATGTGAATGGGTCATGTCGGTAGTCTCAACAGACGAAAGTCTCTATTAAAGAGGTTTATCGTATTTATTGAATGCATTTCATATGTCCAGAAAGACCGTTACCATTTTCAAGTTAGAAATTAGACCGTTCTGTTTAAACATGTAAACATAACATGCAAAGAGTATTTATCGGATATTCGAGAAATAAAATATATCGGCAAACTGATTCCACATCAAATCTGTACATTCTATTTTTTTTTTGTTCAGATCGTGACGAGTGTGCATCTGCCCCATGTTTGAATGGTGGAGCTTGTATGGACGTAGTGAATGGATTTGTATGTACTTGCTTACCTGGATGGGAGGGAACCAATTGTGAAATCAGTAAGTACTATCTGGTTCTATAACTCTGTCTTTGTTGTTGTTTACTTCGCCTAGCTGCACGATCGCTTGCTCGACACGCGTGCACCGATTGATGTAATGATAGCTTTGTGCGGTGGCTTAGATTTTGTTGTCAATTTCTGATTAGCTTCATGAAAACGCTTTTAACATGTTAGTCTTGCATTGAAAAGTGTCAAGTAATTTTGAAGCCTTTGATATATCTATATCATGATAAATACAAGGTTGCTCAGGGGGATATTTGTTTGGCTCATGAAGAATTAAAGACCAGCTAAGAACGACTCCAAGAAGATTATTAGAATACCTAAATAGTTACATAATGCTTGTATTAATTATGCTCATTCTAAGAAGTTGAAACTGATTGTGTGTTTTTTCCTCATGCAGACACGGACGAGTGTGCAAGCTCTCCATGCGTGAATGGTGGTCTCTGTGTTGACCAGGTCAATAGCTACGTCTGCTTCTGTCTGCCTGGTTTCACTGGCATTCATTGCGAAACCGGTAAGTATACTGCAGCAAAAACAAAAAACAACATTCATTCAACAAAATATCTTTTAATTTCTTTTCTTTAGCATAGAAGACACTGAGGAATATTCTCTGAATTCTCCTGCAATAACATCTCAACATAGGACAGCCATAAAGGCAGATTCAAGATTTCTTTAAGGCCAATGATTAGTAATAATATATTCACGTAAAAACCTTACCGAGTATACTAAAAAAAAAATTATACCTGCGGGTTATTGTCTAATTATTTTTAAATATTTTGTTTTTACTTAAAAACATCTCCCGCGCACACTCTTCTGACTTGTGCACCACTGATAAGGCTACAATACCATTAGAATGTGGTGCTACTGTGTCGTTAATTTAGAGATATCCCAATCACAATAAGATGCAAAAGTTTTCCACACAACTTCATTTGAATTTTATATATTTTTAAAAATACGAATCGTATCATCTTTCCAACTTTTACCCTTAGAAATTGACGAGTGTGCAAGCAGCCCATGTCTAAACGGAGGACAGTGTATCGACCGAGTTGACTCGTTTGAGTGCGTTTGCGCTGCTGGCTACACTGGTGTCAGATGCCAAATCAGTAAGCTTTGTCAACTTTACCTTTCTCTTTCCATCTCAATTACTCATAGCAATTTAATCCCAACATTGATTCAATTGCAGTCAATGACCCTTTACCATCTCTTCGAATGCAAACATACTTACTTCTTCACACTACAAATTGTATTCAGTTCTTTCTTCTTCTACGGCTGTCACACAAGCTGTCCTGGTTTCGAATATCTCCGATCACCAATAAAATATGAAGAAAAATTAAGATATAGCATATAGTGAAACGTTGTAGTTCTTCAAAGTTGTAACGCATTTCCAAGTACATCACATACGAATATTAACGGGGGAGAGATACACTTCATATTACTTATTATAGAAAATGTATCCTTTTGGTAACCTAGGAACTGTTTCAGGAAACTTGCAAAGTACAAGTTCACTGACATCCCATTGAAACACTTTATTATTATATCTAATACACGTTTGTACTTGTGACGGTTTCGTGAAACATGCATGAATTGAACTACATTAATTAAAGGGTCTTTTGTTTCTTGTCTTTCTATTTATAGATATCGACGAATGTGCTTCTGCCCCTTGTCAAAATGGCGGAGTGTGTGTTGATGGAGTAAATGGTTACGTGTGTAATTGTGCACCAGGCTACACTGGCGATAACTGTGAAACTGGTAAGAAATCTGGCCATTACTGATAAAATATTTTTAAAAGGTTTTCCTCTTAAAAATATGATTGTAAGAGAAAATAGTGAGCAAATTCATTTATTGTGATCGAACAGTAATTATTTATCTGAAATGATATCAAAATGAAATTTAATGTATCTTTTAGTTGAAGAGGTTCCGCCTTGTGAATCAATTTGTTTACATTTAGAATAAACAGTAAAATCCAAAAATACTTCAGAAAAGATTAGCAAAAAAGGCAATGGCCTTATTGAAATGCTGCTGATTCTAAAGGTAATAGATTAATATTAATGATGCCTTTCACACTTGTTTACTCAAAATAGAATTAACTGACGTAAACCAGTTAAAGCCACAGTACTTAAAGCTACTTGCTCCCTCTATATAACAAACAATGCATAATCGGTGACCATTGGTTCCCCATGATCCTCTTTTTCTTATGTTAATTGAGAGCCGAGTTGATGAAATAACCACCTGTCCAGTGACCTTACAGGGTAGTCTGATCCCACCTATTCACTAGTATTGATGGTCTTTAAACAGTGGTATGTGAACATTTCCTAATTTCTCCTCTTCCAGAAATCGACGAATGTGCTTCCATGCCTTGTTTGAACGGAGGAGCGTGCATTGAAATGGTTAACGGATACACCTGTCAGTGTGTAGCTGGCTACACTGGGGTTATTTGCGAGACTGGTAATGTATTCCCTCGAAAACCTAGAGCTATAAATATTTATTCCTGATTGAAATACAATACAATCCTAAAAAGGATTTTTCTGGATATAGTTGACTGGTACTGTCTTCAGAGTGTGGATGTGTAGCGAGAAAATGACTGATGTCTGAATAAGAATGATTGTTTGGAAATGTGTTTGTTAAGGACGCCCTCATTGTTAAACCTTCTTGCTTCTCATTTCTTATAACGCAAAGAGCTAACACTGTCGCTATTTGTCTCGTTGCATGTTGCATTTTATGTTTGCCATTTCGTCATGTGCCTCGTCATTGTTTGTAACTTTGTTTTCGTTTTTGCCTTGTTCGTCCTTCAAAATTAGCACGACCAGTAATTATTGGTCAATACTAATTCGCAATTGTGGAGCATGTTCTTAAATAACATTAAAAAACTCAGACAAACCTGACAAGCTACAAATTCCAATGCAACTTTTTAAAGTTAGATATATCCAGCATATCATTGCTATTCCTTTTTAAGTTCCACAAGGGTATCAAAACGTGTATCCCTTCAACCACTCTGAATGTCACATGCAGTGGAGGGCATTTTTGATATACGCTTTGAAATATAACGACACAAATCATTCCCTCTACTTATGTTTCTGTTTAACGCAAGTCACTACGTCTTCCCATTTGCCCATTAAAACAAAAAGTAACTTGATCGTCCATAACAATGCGAATGTCGAATGTTTTGATAAAAACTGACTGAAAAATGGGATTTTTGTTTAGTATGGCATATTTGGGGGCGATTACGTCCAATGTCCCGTACGACATATGGCAATGATACCAGAAAGTACCATTATGTAATGGTCATATTAAGAGATTTCTCATTTTGGGGTGAAATATATTTGGGGAAAAGAGACATAAATTATGCCGTAGGGGAGCCATTGCACGGAATCGCCATTTTACGCAGGATGGGACGGGAATTTACTCATCTGTTTTATTTTCATTTTTTTCTTCAGATATTGACGAGTGTGCCAGTGCCCCTTGCCAGAATGGTGGTGTGTGTACTGATACCATCAACGGATATATCTGTGCCTGTGTGCCAGGATTCACCGGAAGCAACTGCGAGACTAGTAAGTTACTGATAATCATGAATCGTCATTAAACTTACAGACCCGTACTCTTCTATACAAGTCGAGCAGACTTGGCAAATGCAGTTTAACCACGTCTTAAGTAACATTTTGATTTTGTAAAAAGATGATTTAATCTTCATCATTGTATCTTGTGAAAAGATCGTTGCCTTATGAAATCTTATATTCAGAAATCATTTGAAAACCTACTAATAAACTAAAATAGACTTTACTTTACGGCTTCCTTGAAACATTAAATTTTGAAGATATTGCTTCAAACACCTAGTTTTGCTGAAATTTTCCAACCATGAAGCATAACGCAAATTTGCTGATGAAGTTTTCCTGAATGTTAAAATTGCAGATGTTACCCTCTTCCATTTATAATTCAGTTACATTCATTTGTTGTTTCCTTAGACATCGACGAGTGTGCTAGCGCCCCCTGTCTAAATGGAGGTATTTGTGTCGATGGAGTCAATGGTTTCGTCTGCCAGTGCCCTCCCAACTACTCTGGAACTTATTGTGAAATCTGTAAGTATACACTTCCCACTTGTATTTGTTAACCTCCCCCCCCCCCCCCCCTTCCTCTAAATGCGCAAGAAGACTTGTGAAAGACTTTCTGACCATAAATAAATGAAGTCTGTTTCCTGATTTTATTTAAAAAAAGGCTTTATTGGTATCTGCCATCTACCTAAATTACATCCTTCTGCAATTACGGTAAGGACCTTGCCTACCATGTATATAATCTCGTCAAGCAGCAACTACATGGCTTGATAGTTTAGTTGACAAATCGGCCTCATAATGTCTTCTGTAAAATGTGACTTGACACTTCCTGTACCACCCCCACACACACACAAAAAAAAATATCGAGATAGCCTAGATTAGATATTTGGCATTATGCAATTTAAAACTTTAAATTATATTTCCAAAGGCAAGTGAACTGCGGATGTTTGTTGATTACGGTTTGTTTGTTCTATGTTGTATAGCACTTGATGCATGCAGGAGTATGCCATGCCAGAATGGCGCCACGTGCGTGAATGTAGGAGCCAACTACGTCTGCGAATGCGTACCAGGATATGCTGGACAAAACTGTGAAATTGGTAAGTAGCACGCTTTATTTGGTATCTTCTGATTTTAGACTAATAACTTTGCTGCCGCCCACAGCAAATATTAATCCAGATCAAACCAGGTGAAATAAATGGCTAACTGATAGGAAGTGATTCCTTGAATGTTTTCAGCACTTTTGGTCTGGTTGTCTAAGGCTGTGGTAATGGTCGTACTTTTAGGCGGCTTGAGCACTATCTGATGTCCATAATGTGTGCGATAAATAGCTATTAATCACATTGATGTTCTTTCAATCTTTCAGACATCAACGAGTGTGCTAGTCTTCCATGCCAAAACGGCGGTCTATGTATTGATGGTATTGCTGGATACACCTGTCAGTGCCGTCTAGGATACGTCGGTGTCAACTGCGAGGAAGGTATGTATCATCACACATTACATTTCAGGTTACAACCAACGCTTTACCGATTACAACCACAATGCCCGTTGCACACATAGCGTCATTTGACGAAACCGGACCCCGTTTCATCAATAACCAATGCTAAATTTCTACGACAAAATTTCTCTCAGCCTATCAAATCACGATTTCAATAGCTTATAATACTAACGCATGAAATAGGGCCCATGATTGCCTCAATGAATTAGAGTAGACTTAATTAACTTTTGTTTTCTCACCTCTCTACTTGGGAATTGTCAAGTGTTGCACTGGACCAATCGAAACGAATATGACCCTAACATAAATAGAGACCGAGCCTAATTACTCGTCGAGCACGATTTCAACATTATTTTGAGGAGGGTAGTTATGAAAATAGTTGTCGGGTTTGAAAGAGGTTAGATGAGTAAACCAGGAGAAGTAGGAATATATTTCTGATTGATTTTCTTCTAAACTGCATGGGTGAAGTCTTGGAAAGGACGAATAAACCGGGTAATAAATGCAAAGATAGACATCCGTCACTGCAAACAGGTTGACTATATTCGTCATTAGGAGTGAATCGGCGGTGGCCCAATTATTATGTGTAAATGTTATTCATGATTTTTTTTCTTCTCTCGTAGTTGGTTTCTGCGACTTGGAGGGTATGTGGTATAACGAGTGCAATGATCAGGTCACCATCACCAAGACCTCTACAGGAATGATGCTGGGAGATTACATGACTTACAATGAACGTGCCATCGGATACGCAGGTAAATACATCCCATTGTATACAGGGGCGGATCCAGGATTGTTTTAATTTTTTTAAAGGGGGGGGGGGGGCTGAAAAACAATAAATGTCTATCCAAAAAAAATTATGACAAACATTTGGTACGTAAGGAATCCAGTAATGCTACTTAGGTTTCAAGGGGGCAGGAGCCGATTATGACCCCCCCCCCCCCCTTGAATCTTCCCGATAGTATACATAATTGGGACTAGGCATGGCCATTGACCTGCTTACCTCTCGACACGTTAGATGCAAAAAACTTTAGTTGTACCTATATGGAAGTCAGATTTGAATTGTACCTATTGATATCAAATTTCAATTGAATCATAGAAGCGACTATTATTGACCTACAGCCATGCATGAAATTACCCTTTCCTTTGTATTTTAGTTCAATTGCTATTTGATAATACTTTTTATTATTCAGCCCCTACCGTCGTTGTCGGTTACGCCAGCAACAACTATGACTTCCCATCTTTCGGTTTCACGGTGGTCCGTGACAATGGTCAGTCTACTACCAGTTGGACCGGTCAGTGTCATCTATGTGACGGTGAAGAGGTTCTCTACACCACCTGGATCAACACCAACATGGTCAGCACCTGCCAGGACATCAAGAAATCAAACATGTAAGTATATTCATTCATTCATGAAATCATTCCAATATTCATATATTTATCCGTGCTTTCACGTATTCATTCATTCATGCATGCATGTATTCATACATTCATTCATTAGTCATTAAATCATTCTTTCCTTCAATCCTTATTACCAAAATGTTAAAAATACATTGAACATTTGAGTACCTCTTCCTTCCTCGGCAGCCCCTTCTACCTTTCTATCGTATCTCTCTCTCTCTCTCAATGACTCTCCCTCTCTTTGTCTCTCTGTGATGGTTTCTCTCTTCCTCTCTCTCTCTCACTCTTCCTCTCTCTCCCTCTCTCTTCCTTCCTAGGCTGCCCCTTCTACCTTTCTATCTTATCTATGTCTCTCTCTCTCTCTCTCTCTCTCTATCTTTGTCTCCCTGAACGCTATCTTTGTCATCTTTGTCTCCCTGAACTTATAACCCTTTGGATTCATTGTCAATATTTCAAAGGATTCTATTTGACCTGTTGGCTGTTAAACATGCATCTTTATAGTGATGAATTGTCAAGGCTAAAATATATCATCCACACACTGACAATGAACCCAAATGCGGCAACACCCATAATCCTATATACTGTGCAATACCTAACAAGGGCAAATAAAAAGTATGCAAAGCCTCACTTCCAATTTGTTTTTGTTTTAATATCAAAAATATGTGACATCAGTACTTAACCTCATTTTCGCTTTTTATCTTGAATTCTGTAGGGTTGGCCAGGACAAATGGACGCGTTATGAACAGAGCATCGCACCTCAGCCCGATGCATAGGCGATTTAACTACATGAATATTGTAACAATGAATAACATCTAGTACAGGTCTTGTAAATTTGTTTGGAAAAAAAAAGTACTAGTACTAACTTTTATCGAATCCTTTGCACTTTTTAAACTATTTAAAACAAATGTCAATGAGTCATATGAGATACTCGGTATTGCAGTTATCATAGATTGATCAAACTATTTTTATCCTGAGATTATAGCTGTACAAAAGTTTTACAAATGTATGTTATGAAGTATTGAATAAGTAACGACAAGCATATTCATGACGGTTACAACATTTCACCAAATCAGTATTTCTTCAAATTTTAGTCTCCTAGTTATTCTCATTATTCGTATAGCTTGTTCTGATTCCAACCTAGTTTTATCATACAGTATATTAATACCTTTTTTTGTTTTTTCATATTATATCACTTTTTATAGTATTAATAGGATCATTGATCAAATAAATTTTGTATAAAATAATTAACGGTCTTGGAAACAAAATGTGAATATGTCTGACTGTAAGAACTGCCTTGTTTTTAAACTTTTTTATCATTCGTTTTTTAAATAAAATGCTGCGAAGACCAAATATTAAAACATTTCATCAGTTTTCGTGTAAATAGGAAGATATGTGAATGGTAAATTGGATTTAGCCTTCCTGAAAGCTAAACATTGTACATGAACAGTGGAGTATATAATACCCAGGGCATGTGGTCTACGGTATAAAGGGGGAGAAGTAGAAAGAGGGGAGAGATGAATAGAGAGACATGGATAGGACCCATCCTACTCTCCTTATCCCCGAGTTATATAGAAGAGGTAATGAAGTAAAAATGGCGTATAAGTTGATTTGTATTTCATGACGATATCGTAACTTGTCTCCTTATGAAAGCGTTCTGGATAAAATGTTTAATCCTCCCCCCACCCCCCCCCCCCCCCCCCCCTGGTGATTTTTTTTTATTTTACAAATATTTAAAGGTAAAGACCAGTATTGGTAACGCCCCAATTTCAAAAAATGAAATGGAAGCTCTCATTACCAATCATGTGAAAGAATATGTTTTGACTAATACAGGATGATAAAAAAAATTGCCGGGAAACCGCCTACTAATTCATATATTTGGTAAATTTGTTTCTCTCATGGTCCTGTGAGAGATATAGGGTAGTCCCATATACATCTTTCTGTGTATAGTGCTTGTAACTTTACGAAGAATGGGCCAAATTTCTTATCATTTTGATGATTCCAGAACCTTGCAGATGCTAGATGCTAGATGATCAACCTTTTCTGATCGATTCCACAAGGTTTCTTTCACAATTCAATCGCATGACCATAACTGGTCTTTACCTTTAAAGCTAACTGAAGCCTCAGAAACTTTATATCGTCTGCTGCCCACATGAAAGCCGCAACTGCTACGTTTAGTCTGTGACAATGATGGCCTTAATGTGAGCAGCCAATGATATTTAGGCCTATTGCAATTTTGTTCATGCCAAAACTCAGTTTTTTACCGTTTAAAACATGTTAGCTTTCTGGAAATAGCAATATTTTTGACGAATATATATATGTTCCTCTTTTCCAAGAGTTTTTTTCTGGGAGAGGACATTTCGAATACTTATCTTTTGTTCAGAGAGTGAAAGAGAGACAAATAGAGGGAGAATGAGAGAGAAAGTAGAGAGACGAGAGGGAGACAAATATACATAGACGTGCATACATACATAGACAACATACACAGACACGCATATACATACGTAGACATACATAGACATAGGTAGGGGAGAGTAATAGAAAGCGAAACGGACATACAAATAAGAGGTCTTCCTCATTCATAATATATAAAGAGCACAAGGGATGTCAGTTATTACCAATTTCTACTCTTTAATTACAATCCAACCATTACCGAGAATTATACAATTTTCAAAATAAACAACAGTTTATGCATTCAGTTCTTTAAAAAAAATACCCCATTTAAGAGCTTAAACAAAAATATAAACCTGACAATATTATATACCTGAATAGATACTGCAGCAAACTTAAAGTCTTCTTTTTCTCAAAGGATGGTACATCCTAATAAGAGTGAAATTGTTATGGGACATACATGTGAAAAATAAAACATGGAATATTAATTTGTTCTTCTAGTCGTCGAGGAGGGGGAGGGGATGGAGAAGGAGAGGGAGGAGGGGATGGAGAAGGAGAGGGAGAAGGAGAGGGGGTCGGGGGGGGGGGGGGGGGTAATGTCCCCATTATAATCCAAAAGGGCGTATAAGCAGAGGGAGTCTGAAAAGGCATTGGTCCCCAATTAAATTTTACATGGGAATATACTATTATTCGACACCTGGTGTTCTTTTAATATTATAGGGCAGTAAAATATTTAAAAAAACATATTTGTGCCAGCGCAGTTGTAATGGTTAAACATCTTCTGAAAGATAGACGTAGTAAAAATAATCAATTTATAAGATATACTCGTATAGACTCCTTAGCTGCATGTTAAATGTAACTCAAAACAAATATTACAATTGTAAAAACGCACCAATGAAATATGTACAATACGATGATATTTTATCTTTAAAAAATACCAAATATACGCTGTAGGCCTATATGCCTATTTCTCTACGAAAAAACAATAAATTGTTCCGTATTCTACTAATTCAGTTCAACCCGACCCAGGGTCGAAAATCACGTTTAACAGAAGGAAAACTTAGATCTCATACTAAATTTCTTTGTTAAAATTGTAGTAGAATATGGATCATTGTGTTTACAATCCTGAATTCTTTTCTTTCTTATTACAAGTATGCGTACTGAAGTAATATTGTAAGCACACATAGAGAACAAAAAATGAAACCACAACACCCTTCCAAATAAAATGCGTTTATACCAGTATCGTGTATATTACTATCCTCTAAAACGACATAAAAAGTACAAACAGGGAAACATTTTATAAAAAATAAAAATATAGATATAATCCCTCTTATTATAACCAAAAACATAACATAAGCTACGGTAAACTCTAAAAGTATTTATATTTACGTACGATCAAAGCTAAACCACAAACCACCAGATTAAGAATTGCCTTCACAAAAAGACGACATTTTGAAATTTATTGGTTGATACCAATCTCCTACTTTCCGTATTATCCTATGATACGAGCTGAAGTAAGATGAAGTAAACATTCTCCTTCGTCCGAAAGGTCTACGGAATTGAAACAGTGCTGTTCGAAGGTGCTGTGCTTTGCATGTATCGAGTCCATTTATCCTGTCCGATTCTACACAGAAGGAAATATAACGGAAGAAAGAGAGAGAGAGAGAGACAGACAGACAGACATAGAGACAGAGGGAGAGAGAGAGAGAGAGACAGAGTGAGAGACAGAGAGACAGAGAGAAATTGGGGAGGGGGTACAAATTGAGAGAGAAAGGCAGGGAGTGGGAGAGAAAGAGAACACGATGTGTTACATCATCATCGTTACATATATATATATATATACATATATATTTCAGCGCAAGTAATATGCGATCAAAATGACCGTATCTGGACACCTACCCCCTGGACATCCACCCCCGGATAAACAGCCCCAGTCAACTACCCCCTAGGACAACTATCCCCTAGGGAAACCACCCTCTATAGGACGACTACCCACAGGACAACTACCCGGGGACAACTACCCCCAGACAACTACCCCCTAGGACAACTACCCCCGGACAACTATCCCCTAGGACAACTACCCCCGGACAACTACCCCCTCAAGCAATTAACCCCTAGGATAGTTTTCCGGGGATAGTTGTCCAGGGGATAGTTGACCTGGGGGTATTTGTCCGGGGTTAGTTGTCCGGGGGCTAGTTTTCCTATGGGGTAGTTGCCCTAGGGGGTATTTGTCCGGGGGTAGTTGTCCGGGGGCTAGTTTTCCTATGGGGTAGTTGACCTAGGGGGTAGTTGTCCTAGGGGGTAGATGATTGGGTGGTTATCCGGAGGGTGGATGTCCAGGGGGTACGTGTCTTAGAACCCAAAATGACACCCTTGAGGACATGACGGATATAATTAATTATCAAGCCCGTTGCACTCATGGCGACTTTTCGCACGGCGACGCAAGTGCTGACTACGGGGTATTTAAATGAGCTCGCCACCCCGCACTAGCTCGACTCCCGACGCAAATTCAGCTGAATACCGTCGTAGGTTTGGATGCTACGCGGAAAACAGCCCACTGAGTGTGAACCCCGCTAAGATGAGCGTTGTAGAAGACCGCGTCGCCGGTTGCGAAAACAGCCCACTTGCCTGAACTAGTGTAGCTATTCAAGCATCGCTAAAAGAGATACTGTTTACAAATTGAATGCCAAAAAATGAACAGTGTAAACAAAAATGAAATGCTTGTAGTATCTGGCGTTTCGACCGTTGTTTAAATGATTTCGCGGTGAACCTCGTGCGCAGGCTCTGTTGTTTAGAACCAGAAACATGTACGAGTGAATATGACGTTGCACTTCGGTACTCTAAAGGGTATCGCAATTGCTCTTGGGAAGACTTGTAGAGGTGTAGTGGTGTCGTGTCGTGGTCGAGTGTTCGAATGGATATATCGAGTGGATATGTCACCGTGGTCGAGTGGATATGTCACCGGACTGTGGATCACAAGGTCCGCGGTTGGAGTCCCGCCGCGGCACTAATGTCCTTTGACAAGATATTAATCTACATTTGCGACACTCGACCCAGGTGAGGTAAGTGGGTAACTTGCAGGAATTAATTCCTTAAAATGCTAAAGCGCCGTAATGGCAGCCATGCTAAAGCCGGGGTATTAATTTCCAACGCTTTTTGGAAGCGCATAGAGACAATATAATGTGATATGAGCTACACAATAACCGAATATTATTATTATTATTACTTGTGACTTCTGCGATCGTGCTTATAAATTTCAAAGAGAGAAACATCAACTTACTTTGTTGCTTCCCTGACTTCGAAACACGTATCGGCAGATACAATGTTGATCCAGGTTGAGTATAGGACTTCCTTCTCATCACAGATCTGGCACTGTCCGGTCCAGCTGGTTGTTGATTTGCCTTCGTAACGGACCACGGTAAAGCCGAACGTTGGGTTAGTAGGGTTTAGCCCCGCATACCCCAGAGCAACGGTACGGGCTGCAAAAATGGCGATATAGAAAATATACGCAAATTATCAATAACACGAAAGATTCACAAACATAATGCATGAAGAAAGCTAATATCGCCTAAAACCCAACGCACACTATATGATCTGTCGACGGTCCGATTTGGGATGAACTGGCAATAGTATAGTATTAATGACTGCTTTGAGAGAAATAGTTGTTTTATTACGCTCAAGGGAAGGTTAGAATTGTGCTATTCCCCGAGGCTTGCCGAGGGGAATAGCCCAATTGTAACCTTCCCGAGAGCGTATGAAAACAACTATTTCTCGAATATTAAAGCAGTCATTAATACTTTTATATGCCGAAAAAAAATAAAGCAGTCATTAATACTTTTATATGCCGAAAAAAAATAGACTAAAAAATAAAAAATAAAAAATATTTTTCATTTCACATCACATTTCTGTATGACATGTACTGTACATACGCTCTATTTATACTCTATTCCCTAAATTGGCAACACTGCCCTTCTCCCTTCTGGCTCCAAGCGGAAGATATTTAACATGTAAACCTATGGGGTAACCATGGAGTAACCATGGTTATTAAAAAATATTGAAATGTTTATGCATGGTTACCGGGAATTTTACAGGAACAGTTGAAGTTTATGAATGCAATTCGACCAATCAGATGGCTGGATTTCTTAAGTGAGGTATATAACATTTGATATGAACATTTCAATCGTAATGACCGAGGAGTCATGAGTAATACAAATCTAAATTTCTGGGGTTAACTTGAGGAGGGAAAGCTAAATTGGCTCAGAATCGTAGTGATGTCAGACCGGTCGTGCGATCACCTTCGATTTGAAGCCGATCCGTATTTCATTTGAACTAGAAGCGTTAAATGCACTAAAATTCCGTTTGTTACTATTCTTATCATTATTCAGAACCTTAGTCAGGAAGATGATGTTTGTTTTATTAGATTTCCATATCTAACTGTTGTTACTTCTTCTAAAATCGAATCGCAGTGTGCGGCGAGCTTAAAGCAGCTGTGCGAAGATTGTAAAAAATAACTTTTATTGTCATTATTGCAAAGGTGAAAACTTTGATTGGACAATTTCATCAAAATTCAATGCCTGGAAAAATTGGAACTAATGATTATTATCAATTACAACACGCTGAAATACAGCCCCGACATAGGACCTGATTCTGAAGAGCTCTCCTAACATTATATATGATTTCTCAAAGGGCGGGGGAGATTTGACCCGTTGGATCTTCAAAATCAATAAAAAGAGTCTAGAACTACATGACGGTACCAATGAAAAGAAGGATTTGCTATTTGTTACGAAGGGTTTGCATAACCTATCTTTAGGCCCTGTCTTATCATTAGTTGTGATTGATATTAATCGCAAATAAATTGCGATTAATCGCTACCGTTCTTTAGACATTGTCCTGGTCTTAACTATTAAACTCCATGACAACCTTTTTTAATCATCTCCTTATAGACGCTTTACAATAGAAATTTGGAGAAAAAAAAATCAAATCCAGTGTTAAGAATACCCTCGTCTTCATAAAGAACTATGTGGCACAAAAAGAGATAGATAAAGGCTTTTAATATTATAAACTAACCTGACATGTCAGTAATCTGCTCGACATACGTCATGTAGTCTCCCAAAAGCATACCAGTAGATGTCTGCACGATGGTCAATTTATCGTTGAATTCGTTGTACCAGTCTCCCTCTAAATCACACAGATCGACTTGAAAAAAAAAGAGAAATAACGATACAGCATAAGAGCATGCATTTAAAGAGGCATAACCACATTAACAGCTCTCTCTCTCTCTCTCTCTCTCTCTCTCTTTAATTCTCTATATTTTGTTGTATCTGTATATTTGTGTTGATTTTTTTTCTTCTAAACTATTGTTTGGCCATTTCCGATGAATGAAAATCATGTCGCAATATATAAGAGTAGGAAGAAAGATATAAAAGGAAAACATTTCAAAATATTTCACACTTTCACCATTTTGTTTCTCTCATTCATCTTCTTTCACACCAAGGCCAAGGGCGTTATAACGAGGGTTAGAATACCCTTTCATTAGAGTATACAGATGTCAGCTTGTTCAATTATAGTATCGTATTGACATGCAGAACTGTTAGTGAAAAAAAATTCGGAAATAGATATCTGCGCATGAGCAGACAAAGGCCATTGTATCACTATGCAAATCCAAGCTTATAATTACCTTAACAACTGTGCAATATAATGTTATTTTTAACAGTGAGGCAACTATTTTGTAGTTCCTTTTGTAGTTACAGATTAGTTAATTTAATTACTCATTATTCCTAAGTTTCATTTGAGGTGTTCGCACTTGTACAAGCATTGCTTTTTAGTGGACCCCTCTGTTTCCAACATGTATTTCTTAAATTTGTTTTAAATGCTCATAATTGATTTGTAATGATTTGTTGTACACATGAATAAATTTGAAATCTTGAATATCAATCAGTCAATTTAAATTCTGTATATATTTTACTACCTGGCAAATTTTGAATTTATGCTTGTACACATTATATTTAATTCCATTTATCCTGATCTCATGTTGATATTTATACTTGCATTGTATTTTACCTGCACTGTAAAAGCATTTACAATTCACTGACTGTCATTCATGTCTTTAGAAACCTTGATTGAATTGAATGATCATTAGATAGGTATAAAATCTTTCTTTTCAAAGTTAATGTCACAAATTATTCATGAAGCATGTTCATCACGGTGACAGTGATTGTCTTCTTGTTCCAAAATGCATTCGGTACAGTGGCATTTCTCCATTTTTAAAGTATCTGTGGATCTTTCGGGTCGTTTGTATCATAATGATACGTACAAACTGGTCTATTACTGTCAACCCGGCCCCCCCCCCCACTCAGTGTTATTTAGGGTACGCATATGCTTGTTCCCTCTTTTTGAAAGCACCCCCTATCTGAGGACTGCCAACCTTTCCGAACCCCACTTTCGCGGGCTTTTCGCGGGCTTTTCCTGCCTTGGAGACCCCCCTAAATCATGAAAAATGCTAAATGTACCCCCTAAATTCGGAATAATTTCTCAGGAGTCCAAAGAGATGAGAGAAAAAAGAAAAAAAAAACCTTTTTAAAGAAATCTCCGGGTGAAAAGTCAATACACCCCTTTTTTTTTACAATTCTCGGGCCGGACTTTGTCGCACGAAAAGTACCCCTTTACCGGACATTTTGGTAACACGCATGGGGTCCGTCCGTTCTCGGAGTGGGGGGGGGGGGGGGGGGGGCTGTCAACTCAGCAAACAGCTCTACAAGCACTTTTAGAATTGTAAATAAGTCTTACATATTTCGCAGGTCAGTCCTGAGTATCCGAATCGGCACTCGCATGTGAACATGGCCAGTCCATCTGTGCATGTACCGCCATTTTGGCACGGTAGGCTAGAGCACTCGTTGATTTCTATAAAAAAAAATGATCATACCCCTTTCAAACTGGCTTGATTTTCATCGGATGCATCCGGACGCATCCGATGAAATGGCCAGTATGAATGGTACAGAGGAGAAAAAGCCGATAGAATAGCCGATGAAAAGAAGCGAAATAGGCGATCAAATTTTTAATCGCCGATTTTTCTTCTTCCTATCTATAAGGGAAATTCTATCGGTATTTTCATCGGTGTGACTCCGATAGAAGCACTATGAAAGGAGAGAGAACACAAAATAAAGGAATAAATATTGTTATAAAGTTCCCATCGTCTACCAATTTCAGAACCCCGGTCTACATATACACTTTAGCTGCACGCGTATGCAGAATCGGCCTTGGCCTGGGAAATGTGCAGAGGAATCGAAATTTAAAAGTAACCACTGAAATCCGGGTACTTGAAGTGTTACGTATGGTCCGTCCTCCTGTACGGCTGCGAGTGCTGGACGTGAAATAAAACCTTGGACAGCAAAATTCAAGCAGCAGAAATGTGGTTCTTAAGAAGAGTGCTAAGAATACCTTGGACCGACAGGATATAAAATGCAGAAGTGCTAAATCCCTCCTTAACGTCATAAGAAAGAGACAACTTCACTTTGTCGGGCATTATGAAAAAAGGGCAGAGAAAACAGGATATTGACAGAAATATTGAGGGAAAGAGAAGCAGAGGGAGACAGCGCATGAAATGCATGGATAAGTTCATTAGGCTGACTGGCAACAGAAGGAACATCATATTAAGAAGAACCAGAGATAGATGGAAAGCCTTGATCGCCAATGTCCGGAGAAGACAAGACGCCTAGCAGGAAAGCAAACAATATTATTGTTTGCCCTTTTGCATGACAGTGCAATTCAATTTGTCCAAAAATATTACCAAATAAAGAGATTATATGAATAATTATCACATGCCATAGGTCAGGAAAATAAGCAACTAAAATGTCGTGTTTCAATATATAAACGTTCAAATTGTAGTATCATTCGAAATCTAAAAGCTTTGGATTGGATAATTTGATATAGTGTCCGAGAGAGAGAGAGAGAGAGAGAGAGAAAAAAAAAAGTTGTGCAACAGAAGAAGAAGAAGAGGAAGGGGTGGCGGAGCAGGAAGTTATGGATGAAAATGAGGAAGAGAAGAATACTCCAAACTCCAAATTCAAAAGCAGAAAAAAAAATTCAAAGCTACAACTTCCGACAATGTTTTACAGAGACTTGCGTTTCATCCCTACCCCCGCCCCCCCCCCCCCCTTCGGTGACACCCTGATTCTACCTATTTAACATGTTTTATATCTTACCCGATTCACAAAGATCCCCTACAAAGCCCGGTGCGCATACACAGATGAAGTCAACTCCGGAATTGACGCAGGTAGATCCGTTTGCGCAAGGGTCACTCATACAGGCGTCAATAACTAAAATCGGATTGAATTTTGAAATATTAAAATCAATATATAATATACATATTTTGTTTTGTTGACGCATGTACAAATGGTCATAAAGTGTCATCTCGTTGCACCTCGACAGGCTGTCCATTCCAAACGTTATCTGAGAAATTTTATTTTGGTTAAACAATAATATTGTTTACAATTTAATAAGAAATTTACAAATTAAATCATATGGTGTTTAAACTAAAATGAGGTACTTTCACAACAGTTGATTTTCCTTTTATTTCATTCCGTAAAGTTCGATATTTTATCAAGTTGATAAATGGTTGATAGGAAGCTCTAATGTTGTTGAAGTACCTAATAATTATAAGTTATAATATATTATATGATTATTGAAGCGGTATAACTTCAGAAGTAAGAATAACATTTTTAATCATACTTACAAACGAATTGTATTATAAACTGACGAAGAACTTATTATCAATGTACAGAAACAATTAGTTGCTTATACATCTATGCTTCTTACCCCATGATCACAGTTCATTGTAAAATCAAAAGAGAGAAACATCCAATCCAATCCAATCTGGGGATTTGCAGATCAGAAGTATACAGTTGCCTAATACCAAAACGCAGATGAGACTGAAAAAATACTTTTAAATATGCCGTTCGTGATTCACCTGGGAAAGACTGGGGTAGTGGCTATTTGTAAGGATTGTGGAATGCTAATATACAATTAAGTAAATGTTTGCATAAATGTCACTTGCTGTGGATACCATATATTGTTGAACACAGAGGAATATTGTACTTACGTGTCTCGCAGTTTGTACCATTTGTCCCTACGGGACACATGCATGTGTAGCCATTTACCTCATCTTCGCAAGTACCGCCATTTTGACATGGGCCACTCGCGCACTCATCGATATCTGAAAAGACAAATATTATTATGTAATTATGAAATGAAAATTGTTTCATCTTTACACAAAATAAGATTTAATTGTTCTAAGGACGACAGTATGCGCAAATGATTACACTTTTAGCTTTCTTCATTGCGATGAAGATGGAAGATTTACATTTGACAGACTGCTCTTAGATAATTGTATTACTGTTCGGAAAGGTGGCTTAATGTTGGAGAGCGACATAATGACATGCAGTGGTGGAAATAAGTGGCTGAAAACTCGTTCCCTAGAAGTCGTGTTTAGGGGCGGGGGCATGCCAGCCCTGCAAAGTCTATGACAAGCAAAGAAACCAAATAATTATATAAATAAAGGAATAGATAAATAATTAAATAAATGAATAAACGAATACAGCTATCCCAAGTTGGTCTGTATGTACTGTATGTGCACACATGGGGAGGGCGTAAGTTATATCTTTTAAACACAAGATATGGCACAAGTTTTTGCTGAGGGGAGGGGAGGGGGGCATGACGTGTCGCCATGTACCTGTTGCTCAATACGTTTTTCGGTTAGGAATCATACTCCGACGCCTGATACTAACTAATCAATCAGAAAATTTAGTATGAATAGGCCCGAGGTAACATTATGTTGCATTATCTGAATAAAGTATGCGCAATTTGTATTGCACCTCAGGAAGTAGCAGATTATAAAGTCCCCGTTACAGACAGAGGTATACTCAATATATAACTTGGCATTATAAAAGGCTCGACTGTTCCCTGGTGCTTCTTGTAACTATAAAATGACCTACTAGTTTCACACGTAAGATTGGTCCACCCAGGAGCACACTGGCAGCTGAATTCGTTGATTCCGTCATCACATGATCCACCATTAGCACAAGGATCACTAGCACATTCGTCAATATCTGTAGAGAAAGCGAAATGTAGATTTATTTATTCAACCATTTAATTTCATGGCAAAAAAATATAAAAAACAACTTAAAAAGTCAAAGAAGATAGGAAATACAATCGGGACATCCCCGTGATAGCCATAACCAAGAAGGACATTCGTTCAGGAAGGTTGGATAGGAATTGAAGGTCCGCGAGTGCAAAACCAGTGATGTATTCGTACCTTTCCTTAAGTCTTGAACATCTCCAGATCATGGTAAGGTTCACGAATCCATCTTTTGGTTGCTTACATGTCAAGTAGTACATGTAAATCGTAAATTTACACTAATATCTATGTGCTTTTGGCTCTGCAAATTGATTCGCGATAACGATTTAAAAAAAACCGAGAGAAATGGAAGAGGGGGAACGCAAACTGAAAAGCAGGTGTCCCTTCAGATATAGCCCTTTTCTACACCACCGTATTTGAGTGATTTTTGTATACAGACGCGTATCAATCGGATATGATAATATCTTTCTCAATAAATCGCTGAAGGGGTTCATTTGTTTGGTGATGTAACTTAAACGTTATTTCTTTCTTTATACTTCAGCTTTTGAAGCATTTCATAGTCATGATAGTGAAAAAGCATTATGAAAAGGATTCCAATTAAAATTCATAAGGAATCGAGTTAGACAAAAGATAGCTGAAAACGTTGGTCTCAACACCTGTGCGTAGTCCCATGTACCATTAATTTTATTCGTGCGGTGCATGCCATCACCAACAAGACGGAGACAATTTCTTATCCTTTTTATCATTTCGAAACTTTACATTACACATCAATTTGTATGTACTACATAGGCAACATTTCCTGGCCATTTCCAAGGCTTCCAGAACAGTTTATTTCTAAATGTGATTACATGGCCAGTACTCAGCTTTATTTGTAAGCTTCATATGAGAGCTTCACATCACAAGAACATATCGGTGAGATGTTTCCTAGAGTTTTGGGATACTCACTTTCACCACATAACGGACCGGTGTATCCATCCATACAGTCACACGTGTAGCTGTTGATTTCATCCATGCATGTCCCGCCGTTCTGACATGGTGAACTTCCACACTCGTTGAAGTCTATTTGATAGTGAAAATATAAGAGGAGAGTAGGGTTGTTATAAGACAAGCACGCGCTTATTATTTACATCAGAGTTCATCTATTGGCTTGAGAGACAAAAATGATAAGCCAAGATCCAGGCATGTAAAGCCATTTAGCCAATTACATAATGTAACAGCTCAAATGTTCGACAATCTTGTGAGTCGTTCGCAAATCCCCATAGATTAGACTGAATGTTGACGGACCCACACGCACACACACACACACACACACACACATATATATATATATACATATATATATATATATACATATATATTGTCCAGCAGTTAGTAACTAGAAATTATCATATTCCTAGTATCTTTATAGGCAATATATCAATGAAAACACACATGCATACACCAAACATACTTACTTATTTCACAGTCGTCTCCGATGTATCCAGGCTCGCAAGTACAATTGTAATCCTTGATCCCATCCGTACATGTACCGCCATTCTCACACGGGTTATAAGCACAGTCATCAATATCTAGGTGAAAAGAGTACGAACGTCACATTAGGTAAGGTAACTTATTCTTCTGGTCGGATACGGTCTTCCATAAATCCATCCCAAATGCCTGAAAACACATTATAAATCTTCACTATCCCAAATTTTTGTTGAAATCCATATATATTAAGCTCTACATATAATATCGGAACCTATATTGTCCCTGCATCATTTCAATTCAAGTGTTTTATTCATTTCAAGTTGAAATAAAATGCATTTTTACAAATAGATACGTATACAGTACATCATAATTTAACATACGATATGATATACATTTTTGAATAAATGCCTTAGACTTAAAAAGAATAAAAACTCATCCACACATATAATTTTTCACAAGAATGGATAGGCCTAAATATTAAAGATAAAGGTGAGTTCTGGTAATGCGATTGCATCGTGAAAGAAAAGGTGTGGAATGGATCGGAAAAAGTTGATCATGTAGCATGTAAGTATTGATGTGCACTGCAAGGTTCTCGAGTCATCAAAATCATAATAAATTTGGCCCAGTCTTGGTAAAGTAACAAGCACTGTACACAGAAAGATGTATATGGGACTACACAAATGGTGTCGGGGCTACCTACCTTAATCTCCTTATCTTTCTATGCTCATTACTCCGCCAGTACGGTATACATTTTCTTCCAAAATTGTTTGGCACATGACATTTTTTTTGTAATCTTGAACATTCAGTGTAAGTTTCGTTTGATTCTGTGAGAATTCTTTTTTTTTTTTTTTTTTTTACCAGAACTCAAGTTTATCTTTAAGGCAAATGAGATCAAATACATTAAACATATCAGAACAAGCATGCGAACAGCAAACCAATTTTTTAAAAAAGAAGGTCTATCGTGATCTTTCTGTTTCCTCAAACTATGTTTGGCAAAATAACTTTGATCCAAGAGGAGCAAGTTTACGCGTCGTGTAAAGTGTTCATTCCAGAAAACCGTCAGAAATGTACATGTTGCTTTGTTTTTGTTTAATTATTTGAGTTTTGTTTTCTTTGTTTGTTTGTTTTGGTACGATCTATTATTCCTGTAATTGATGTGGATGTATTATATTCATCGCTTTCCCTAAGAAAATGTATTTTTGGTTCCATATTACTCAAAGCTTTGTTGTAGGCTATTTGTTTTCAATAACTTACAATAGATAAATAGAATATTTAGTTTATGCTTAAGACGACTTATTTCTGTATACACCACATAATTTTCATGTGTATAATAAACATCAAATCAGATAAAATATTATATGAAGAGCAGCGAGCCAATACAGGTCTTCTAATACAAGGACTGCTGGCATAACCAGCTGTCCCCTATACTGATATTTTTGCGCCATAATCTTACGCTAAATCCCATAATGATCTATTAAAAGGGTTTGGATGGATTGATGTTGACGTACACCACGGGATTAAAAGAAATATTCTACAGAAGTCTAAGTATATTGGTTCATTCACTTGAACCTCAATCTAAGGGTTGAGGGTTCGAATCCAAGCCCGACACTAACATCTTTCGCCTAGGCATTAATCTACATTCGCCACTCTCAGGTGTAAGTGGGTACCTGATAATTGATGGGGTAATAATACTTATACGGCCCCAGCTAGAACAGCTTTTATGCTGATAAGGCTGCCCTGGACAAACAAATTATGATAATTTTTATTATTATTATTATTTTTGTTGTTATTATTATCATATTATGATAATGATCATTATTATTATTATTAATATCATTATTATTACTTTAAGAAATATTTGCATTGATATGGTTGTTAAGTTTAACAAAATTGTTACATACTGGTTTCGCAGTGGGTTCCGTCGAACCCGGTGTCTGTACAGATACAGAGGTATTCGTTGATCCCATCCGCGCAAGTACCACCATTGAGACACGGTGTACTCATACACTCGTTGATGTCTGGAACAGATCAAGAGAAGAAGGACATAAAATCGGTCACTTGGTTAAATAAGAAAGGGTCATGGATAGGATATATGCATATTATGCTTCTTCTTTGTCATTCAAAAACCTTGCACGTACACACAACTTCTTTACTCCTTGGAAATCTATGCAGATCCGGCTATATTGGTAATATTTTGTTTACTTTATTCTGCAAAAGACTTTAAAATTCTAAATACTGCACGAATGATTTTTCTTCTCACTAGGAATTTCCGAAAGATGGTACTAATTATTTTTTTCTGACTTTGAAGATTCCGTTATATCAGACCACACTGAGAAAGGATAATTTAAGAATGTAAGAACAAAAAAATACATTTTTCATAGTTTCATGAAGATATTCAAAGCTATTCCTTTTCATATTTTGAATATATGGGCATTTGAATAGCCACCCTTGTCAGTTAGAGGACATTTGCTCCCTGGCATCTTTCCATACTAACAAACAAAGAATGAACAAAAAGAATCACAAATTACTTTTCACATTTCCCTGAACTCAACTATCTATTTGAAGTGAAAGACGGAGTAAATCTTCAAATATCAAAGGAGGAAACACTTACCCGTTTCACAATTGTCGCCCTCGTATCCTGCTTCACATGCACATGTGTACATTGCAATCAGATTGGTACACGTACCTCCGTTCTCACAAGGGTTGGAAGAACACTCGTTAATATCTGAATAGTGAAAAGCAGTAAAACAAAATGTAAACCACAATAATGCTGAACACTCCACCCTAAACATTTTCCAGCATGAGGGGTGTTATCTAATTGCTTACGATTCAATATACACGATTGTATAATATGTGTCATACTAATGATCACTTTTGACAAGAATTTGCCTCAATATTCCTCACGAGGGGAGAACGAGAGTTTTGCCAGTTCTTTTGTTTTGTTTATTTGTTGTTGTAGCATTTATTTATTTGTTTTTGTATCTATCTATCAATATGTTTATTTGAGAAGGGGCGGTCGCACAGTCGTCGCTATCGATATCTAACATTACACAATCCTAGCAAACAAACAAAACTAAGAAACATAATTATAAACAAACTGGTGTATCGTAAATGAAATCTGTGAAGGCCTGAAAATGATATTATATATTCTCTTGAAAAACCATCATGTCTAAGTCTTTTTTAGATTTCCTTTCTCAAACAACCTGAATATCAAATAACTCTTTTAGGCCAATATTGTTCAACATTAACCAAAATATGATTGGGATGGCGCCTGAATATGAACTTTGAACTAATACAGTAAAGTGTTTGTTACGTTGTCACTTCTACCCACATAGTCCAAGAGTTTTGTCCTTCGGCAAAAGCCAGAAAGTTTCTTCAATCAGGATTCATTACTTAAATTTACTTTTTTTTGTAAACAGTTAAAAAAAAAAAGTTGGCATGAGGCAAGTAACTGAAATCACGGATAAAGATCTGAATTACGTTTCACCTCACTCCTTCTAATGTTTGTTCTCATACAGTATCAACTTAAATCAAATAAATATGCTTTATTACAGGAAATATGCAGACGCTTTCTGAAATATCCATAACTTAAAGTTTAAGATTTGATTAATATCGTTTTACCTTACCACATAAGCCAAAAGAAGTTTTCGTTATTTGTCCTGGTTAATCTTGTCAGTTATCTGTTCCCTTGATTCTTTAAATTCTCTAGTAGCAAGTAGTCTTATCATATTCAAACAAATCTTTCAAAACGATATGTATGACATATTGTTGTTTCCAATTCTCACCTGTTTCACAGTGATCGCCCGTGTATCCTAAATCTGCACAGTTACATGTGTACATGTTAATTCCATCCATACATGTTCCATTATTCTGGCAGGGCTGAGAATCACATTCGTCAATATCTGGATAGTGAATTAAAAAAATTGTATATAATACAAAGTGATAATCCTTATATTATGCAGTTTTAGAAGTAAGAGATAGAACGTCGGCTTCGTGCATGACATGAGAAATTATGATTTCTTTGACAAGTATATATGCCCCACAGAGCAGTATGCAATCCAATTATGATAATCTTTGTTGTGCATCTAATAATGTTTCAGTTGAGGCAAGATTGGCCTGATTTAATGTTGAATGCTGTGTGTCCCAACTATACCTAATTTATTCAAGTATCCGATTGGATGAATGAAGCTTAAATCAGCATACAAATAAATAAAGTATGTACTTATTTAATCGTTCGTTGTTAGTACGCCCAGGTTCTCGTTGTTTGTACGGTTTCGTTCAATATTTCACGAGAACGGTTCACGGGGTTTTCAGCATTCCCTCAGAGTAACTTGCTATCACGATTGGATTCCCCTTTACTATACTCAAGTGGGCACACCATCAGAGTGGAGTTAGGGATAGGTTCGCATTTTGTTATTTTTTCAACAACAACAAAAAACACCATAAAACTGGTCAAAGATCACCATATACTTCAGCAAGAACGCGTATGAACCAATAATGTCATAAGGCCCGGAACGCATTTATGTTTTTTTTTTTTAATTCAGCTTCATGAGGAGAAAATCGAGCTGGAAGACCGTTACTGAGGACGATGTAAATGAATGAAATCGATTTTGTCGCAGAATTAATGATTTTGTTTGATGCACCAAATCCATGTGGTATGGGCAGCCTGTCAAAAATTCATTTTAAATCTAACATAATAATAGTTTCACGAAGTTCAGTTCTTAAAGTTCGGAGGGGGGACCCTAAAAATCATCTCCTTTCATATATCACTGGATATTTATACCCTACAAAAGGGATAGAGTAATTTTGATGCATGTACGTACTTGTTTCACAATTGGGATCGTCCCATCCTGATGCACAGCTACACGTGTATCCTCCTATACCATCCAAACACGTACCACCATTCTGACAAGTATCATTCGAACAGTCATCGTCATCTGTTTGCCAAAACAAAACCAACACCATGTTAAGAGCGGGAATGAGTATGTTTTGAGGGGGTGGGTCAGATATAGATAAAGAGACCATGGTAGATGAAAAACAAATTGGGATGCAGAGCTAGTGATATATACAAAGGGAAATGGTTGAAGGATTAATTTACAGAAGAAAAATGACAAACTGATACACAAAAATATTAAAAGACTATTTCCTTTTCGTACGCGTTCTTTTATTAATACACACGCATTGTTTTGGTACCATGATACGCTTCCCAGTGTTAGTGTAAGTAATTATGTGATAAATTTGGGTAAGTCATTGAAAGCAACCGGATTTTCTTTCTTTTTTTCGAGGGGGGGGGGGGGGGGGGGGGGTTATCAACAAATATTAAGAATGATACTACTGAATTATTCTTCCTCGGGGTGCTTATTGATGTTACTATACAGTTTTGTATTGGTGTCTTAAATCCAAACGTCCATACACTCATAACTCTCTCGAGATGCTGAGTAAAATTTAATGTTTTCCTTTGATACATACTAGGCTATGGAAATGAAAGCACTTCAAAGCAGTGGGTTCCAGCCAAAGTACATGTACACCACCTATATCCTTTATCAAGATACTGATCTAAAATACTACCCAAATGAGTGACTTTACCTGTTTTTTTTTAGTCAAAATTTTCTAGTTGGACTTTTAAAGGGTCTACATTTACCCGGCGCTCGAGACCAACATGTTTTAAGTAGGTCTACTTTCTTTAAAGGTATGAAAGCCTGGCAATGGCTAGCAGTCGTGAAAATCAGGGGGCGTATTTTGAAAACGATGACTTTCATGGTAGGACAAAAAAAAAAAGTTGTCATAAATTGCGCGGAATTAACACCTATCTTTGGTGCATGGGAAGATATTTCTTTTAACACTAACGTCACGCGAACGCAGCCAGCTTTGCAAGACACTTACCAATGACTTGTCCAAATTGTCATCTGTTATGACAATAAATAACATGTTTAACAAAGAGGGGTAACAGAGCAATATTGTCACTAGGGCGTATGTCGTATAATCCATTTGGGACTACTCGAGGGGGCCTGGGCAACAAATATGGCCTACTTACTAATTTCACAGTAATCACCACTGAATCCTGGAAGGCAATCGCAGAAATGTCCATTAACAAGATCCATGCAATTCCCACCATTATCGCACGGCGTGGAGCCACATTCATTGATATCTGGGAATAAAACATGCGTGATTAGTGTTTATGGAGGGCATATTAATCCAAAGTATAGAACACTTGAAAATGGTTAACGTTTTCCCCGCATACAAAGGATCATGCAACAAAACTTGTTCATAAGAGGTCACTTGACAAGGCATACTCTACCTATTTAATACTTATGGAGGTGCCGTGGTTCATTTATGGTTCATCAGGTGGGCTGTATTACGTACAGACCACCTTATAATTTCGTTAGAATTGCCTTTATCAGGTGGGCTGTATCTAATACAGACCACCTTATATTTTTGTTAAAATCGCCTTTATTTATTTCTTTATCAGGTGGGCTGTATATAATACAGACCACCTTATATTTTTGTTAAAATCGTCTTTCTTTATTTCTTTATTTTTCTTATTTTGAACCACTTTTTTGTGGGCAAGATAACTTAAAAATGTCTCAACCAAATGCCTTGAAATTTGGCACACATATGTATAGGCATATGGACAAAGCACAACAACGTTTTCAACCTTGACCTTGACTGATGACGTCATCTAGGCGCCATTTTGTGAAATTTTCTGAAAATCAACTCATGATCATATCTTCATAACCAAAAGGTATTTCTCATTCATATTTATCATGATCAAGGTCAATATCAGTCTGGTCAATTTCATGTCCAAAAACACGCGCGTGCGCGTACGTCCGCGCGTCAGTGCGCGCGCAAATTTTTTAAATGCTCTAAATCGTCTAAAATTTATTTTGCATACGTTTCAGGTCATTTTAAGCATTTTATAAAAAATCGCGCACACGCACATGCGCGCGCGTTTTCGCGCGTAACACCATTACAAAACATAGAATCGCCATTTTTTTTTCTTTTATCATATTTCTCATATTTTTTCGAGGAATTTGATACCATGTTTATCTCTTTATGACCATTAATAACAAGATGAGCGTAATTCAAGATAAATGACAGTGCGCGCGAGCTCTTTTAATACATAGCATATATGGGCAAGAACATGCCTATACAAAACCCATTATAGCTCTTTGGAATGAACCGTGACCTTCAATTTTTTTCTCATATTTAGATAAAGTATGAGTCGGAGATATGATTCCATGTCTCATTTTGCCATTAAGTGTATCGTGACATAATCATAATGGCCTTGGAACTCAAAATACGAATTTGCATATTATGAAGTCAGCATATTTATGTAAAATTAATTGTATCTCTGTATATATTGATCAATTTTCTTCAAAATTTCGATATGTTGTAGCTAAGATAATTCTCTACAAGTTTAATAATAACCATTTTTCATTTTGATGACGTCATCAGAGTGAAAATTTTGATTAAAGGCCTCATGTCAGAAATTTCACAATTTGCGTGTTATGACTATAGAAGGTGAATTTCGTTCACGTACTGAATCTACATGATATTGTTTATTAAGAATTTTAAAGCAGTTTCTCGCTTATTTTTGCTCTATTTTGTTTTCAAACTTTAGTTGACCAGCCCACCTATACTTGTTCCAAACAAGTATTATGTCTAGTTTTTCTTATTTCGACCCACTTTTTTGTGTGCAAGATAATTTGAAAATGGCTCAATCAAATGTCTTAAAATTTAGCACACGTATGTATAGGCATATGAACAAAGCACAGCAAAGTTTTCGACCTTGACTTTGACTGATGACGTCATCTAGGCGCCATTTTGTGAAATTTTCTGAAAATAAACTCTTGATCATATCTTCATAACCAAAAACCATTTCTCATTCATATTTATCATGATCAAGGTCAATATTGGTCCGGTCAATTTCAGGTCAAAAAACGCGCGCGTGCGCGTACGTCCGCGCGTCAATGCGCGCGCAAAATTTTAAAATTCTCAAAATCGTCTAAAATTTATTTTGCATACGTTTCAGGTCATTTTAAGCATTTTATAAAAAATCGCGCGTAAGAGCATGCGCGCGCGTTTTCGCGCGTAACACCATTACACAACATAGAATCGCCATTTCTTTTTCTTTCATGATATTTCTCATATTTTTTTGAGGAATTTGATACCATGTTTATCTCTGTATGAATAATAATTAAAAGATGAGCGTCAATTCAAGAAAAATGTCCGTGCGTGCGAGCTCTTTTAATACATACCATATATGGGCAAAAACATGCCTATACAAAATCCATTATAGCTCTTTGGAATGAACCGTGACCTTCAATTTTTTTTCATATTTAGATAGAGTATGAGTCGAAGATATGATTCCATGTCTCATTTGGCCATTAAGTGTATCGTGACATCATCATAATGGCCTTGGAACTCAAAATACGAATTTGCATATTATGAAGTCAGCATATTTATGTAAAATTGATTGTATCTCTGTAAATATTGATCGATTTTCTTCCAAATTTCGATATGATGTAGCTAAGACAATTCTCTACAAGCTTATTTATCACCATTTTTCATTTTGATCACGTCATCATGGTTAAAATTATGATTAAAGGGCACATACCAGAAATTTCTTAAGTTGCGTGTTATGCCTAAGGAAGGTGAATTTCTTTCACATCATTAATCTATATGACATTGTTTTTAGCAGTATCTCGCTTATTTTTGCTCTATTTTGTGTCAAATTTTAGTTGACCAGCCCACCTATACTTGTTCCAAACAAGTATTATATGTCTAGTCAGGTGGGCTGTATCTAATACAGACCACCTTATATTTTTGTTAAAATTGCCTTTATTATTTATTTATTTTTCTTAATTCTCGCCACTTTTTTGTTAGCAAGATTACTTGAAAATGGTTGAATCAAATACCTTGAAATTTAACACACATATGTATAGGCATATGGACAAAACACAGTAAAGTTTTCAACCTTGACCTTGACTGATGACGTCATCTAGGCGCCATTTTGTGAAATTTTCTGAAAATAAACTCATGATCATATCTTCCTAACCAAAAGGTATTTCTCATTCATATTTATTATGATCAAGGTCAATATCAGTCCAGTCAATTTCAGGTCAAAAAACGCGCGCGTGCGCGTACGTCCGCGCGTCAGTGCGTGCGCAAAATTTTTAAATGCTCAAAATCGTCTCAAATTTATTTTGCATACGTTTCAGGTCATTTTAAGCATTTTATAAAAAATCGCGCGTACGAGCATGCGCGCGCGTTTTCGCGCGTAACACCATTACAAAACATAGAATCGCCATTTTTTTTTCTTTCATGATAATTCTCATATTTTTTCAAGGAATTTGATAGAATGTTTATCTCTTTATGACCATTATTAACAAGATGAGCGTCAATTCAAGATAAATGTCAGTGCGCGCGAGCTCTTTTAATACATAGCATATATGGGCAAAAACATGCCTATACAAAATCCGTTATAGCTCTTTGGAATGCACCGGGATCCTCAATTTTTTTTCATATTAGGATAGAGTATGAGTCGGAAATATGATTCCATGTCTCATTTGGCCATTAAGTGTATCGTGACATCATCACAATGGCCTTGGAACTCAAAATACGAATTTGCATATTATGACGTCAGCATATTTATGTAAAATTGATTGTATCTCTGTAAATATTGATCAATTTTCTTCAAAATTTCGATATGTTGTAGCTAAGACAATTCTCTACAAGTGCAGTAATAACTATTTTTCATTTTGATGACGTCATCATAGTGAAAATTTTGATTAAAGGCCTCATGTCAAAAACTTCATAATTTGCGTGTTATGCCTATAGAAGGTGAATTTAGTTCACGTTATGAATCTACATGATATTGTCTTTTAAGAATTTGTAAGCAGTATGTCGCTTATTTTTGCTCTATTTTGTCTCAAATGTTAGTTGACCAGCCCACCTATACTTGTTCCAAACAAGTATTATATGTCTAGTTTATTATTATTATTTATTTTTCCTCTTTCTAACCACTTTTTTGTAAGCACGGTAAATTGAAAATGGCTCAATCAAATGCCTTCAAATTTGGCACACATATGTATAGGCATATGTACAAAACACAATAACGTTTTCAACATTGACCTTGACTGATGACGTCATCTAGGCGCCATTTTGTAAAATTTTCGGAAAATCAACTCATGATCATATCTTCATAACCAAAAGGTATTTCTCATTCATATTTATCATGATCAAGGTCAATATCCGTCCGGTCAATTTCAGGTCAGATAACGCGCGCGTGCGCGTACGTCCGCGCGTCAATGCGCGCGCAAAATTTTGAAATGCTCAAAATCGTCTCAAAATCATTTTGCATACGTTTTAGGCCATTCTAAGCATTTTATAAAAAATCACGCACACGCGCATGTGCGCGCGTTTTCGCTCGTAAAACTATTACACAACATAGAATCGCCATTTTTCTTTCTTTCCTGATATTCCACATATTTTTGTAAACAAATTGATACCATGTTTGTCTCTTTATGACTATTAATAACGGAATGATCGACCGTTTAACAAAAATTTCCGTGCGCGCGAGCTCTTGTAATACATAGCATATATGGGCAAAAACATGCCTATACAAAATCCATTGTAGCTCTTTAGGATGCAAGGTGACCCCAATTTGTTTTTCATATCGTGATAAAGTATAAGTCGGAGATATGATTTCATTTCTCATTTAGCCATTAAGTGTATCGTGACATCATCATATTGGCCTTGGAACTCAAAATACGAATTTGCATATTATGAAGTCAGCATATTTATAGAAAATTGATTGTATCTCTGTAAATATTGATCGATTTCTTCCAAATTTTGATATGTTCTAGCTGAGACAATTTTCTACAAATGGAGTTTCTATTATCCTTCATTTTGATAAAGGCATTAGTCACTTTTTCACATTTTACGTGTATTCTCTATGGGACATGATTTTTTCTCAAAACTTGATTCTACATTCCCGTCTTTCGCGAGCAATATCTACGTTGTTTTAGTTTCGTGTACGCTGAACTTCGAGTATGTTGTAGCTGAGACAATAAGATATCTCCAATGTGCCCTTTATTTTGTCTCAATTTTTTGTTGGATCAGCCCACCTATACTTGTTCCAAACAAGTATTACAAATCTAGTTTCACTTGACTCTCAATCAAAGGGTTGAGGGTTCGAATCACAGCTCGGCTCTCCATTAGGTGTTAAAAGGGCACCTGGCAGGATTTAATTCTTGAAATGCATTATGCGCTTATTACGGCTGCCAGAGCTAAAGCGAGGGTTTTCATTTCCAAACTTCTGTGGAAGTGCATTGGTCTGTTCTATCATAATATGATATGTGCTATTATACAAGAACGGTTTATTTTCAATAATAATATTATTAGTTTTACTACTACTACTACTACTACTACTACTACTACTAACACTACTGCTATTATCATTATAATTATTATTATCCTAGCGGGACTTGTTATATGTTCCCCTTTGCTGACATAAACGTTATGGGATTGTAGCGGAGGTAAAGTGGAACTTTGAACGTGACCTTGGACGTCATTGACGTGTCATCTGGCAGTACAAGCCTACCTACAACATGACTTATAGCGATATTTAGATCATCCATTTTGCGTTTCGTTTTAAAACAGTTCGATAAAGTATTACCCATTTTTTGGTGAAAAGGGAACGTGCATGTTTGTTGGGTAAAATGTCACTCAGTATTGGATAAAGTGTACTCGACTTGGGTAAAACCGACTCCAAGTTGGATACAATTTTACCGAATAAACATGCCAGATGGTTTTAACGCCAAGGCCATGCAGACCCAGCGTCCTCCACATGGCCAGGCTCGTGCGGTGACTCGGAAAGAAGAACACTTCGACCTTGCTATGTTTGATCCTACAAACCTTGTAAACATATTGCATATTATCCATGTAGCCATCATAAAAACAATTTTCGATATGAATTTCAAATGCAGATGATGAGAATAACTGTTTATATTAGATAGCTTAAACAGATACCGAGATGTGATTGGTCCAGAGCTCCTCACGTGATATCAATTGCGAGGATCCAAATTGTTATATTTCCTGGCCGGTCACTTTTCAGTGTTATATTTTACCAGCTAGTGAAATGAATATATTGTTAATCAATGCATGTCGCCCTCTTGAGGACTGTATGTCACCGATTACACACATTACACCATTACCGAGGGTAATTTTTTTTTTCATGAATTTTTTTCCCCCTTGAAATTATTTTTTCATTTTTTTTCGATTTTTTCGATTTTTTTATTGTTATAATTATCTCGAAATATCATTTTAAATTTGTATTGTCCCCGAAAAAAGAAAACAAATTTCGGGCAAAAAAAATATGGACCCCCCACCGAAAAAAAAATCAAACCAAGGCTATCTAATATAACAGTTGTTGACTGGCCGGGGGTTTATAACATTCATTGGACCTGAAGGGAGTTATATTTTACCTCGTGACCATATTTTCCCTCAGCGCTGCGCGCTTTGGAAAAATATAACCACTTGGGAATTATAACTCCCTTCAGCAGTCCAAATAATGTTATATTACACCCCCTGCCAGTAAATAAATGTATAATATATACTGACCGTTTTCACAGTTTCTACCCTCATACCCAGGCGCACAAATACATGAGTAGTCATAGTATTCATCCATACACGTTGCGTTATTAAGACATGGTCCAGACACACACGAATCAATATCTTGGTGAAAATATGAAGAAAGAATAACATTTATTAATGTGAATTCTCAATGCATTATAAAATGTATGCTTTGACAAACAGGACAGCTACAATTTAATATTTACCTATTATTTCATTAATTTATTAAATTATCAATTCCTTTATCTCTCTTTCTAGTAACTTTATTTCGTCGATTTAATCGTGTTGTGTTACATAATAAAGATACATTTTGTTTGTAAAAAAAAAAACTTTACGAGTGGACGGTGTAATAATTGTCAACACCTAAAGGATGCGTGATAGTCCATTAGGAGAACTGCGGTTCCCTTGGAAGGGACTGCATATATATTCTGCTTCCCTACCTATTTGCATTTACAACCATACTGGCTGTAAGATGAAATTAATTACCCTCACCAAACCACTATCATCTTTCAGTTTTTTAGGCAATGAAAGTAAACAATACTTCATCTTACATCAACCACAAAGAATATTATAAGGCACATACTTATGAATATTGTCCCTGTACATTTATTGACATAAATTTGAAATTATACTGAGCTGTATTTCTGTACATTAAAGATTTTTTTAAAGACGAAGGAATTCGTATCGTTTAACATAACGTGAAATTATCACAATAAATTTACATTACTAATATTAATATTGGGAATACATTCACGGGCCCTGCATGGATCAAAGGACCATCCTCATTTCACCAATAAGGATAAAAACTATAAATACTAATCGTTTACAAAAATGTATGCGGAAAAAAAAATTATCGAAAAGTTTTCTTACCAGCCGTATAAGAAATGCGATAACCCGGATGGACTACGTTTTTGTCCGAGTAGAAGAAGAAGAAGATTTGGTTTGTGTCGTTGAATACATATGTCCTTTCGCTCAGATTTAAGCTTGTGCGTTCTCCACCAATTTCATAAATGTCCGGCCGCATGGGATTTTCTTCATAGATTTGGGGACCTTTTCCAAAAATGAGGGCGTCCTTGAGCGGTGGTTCTAAATCGAATTCCTCTAGGATGAGCGTGATTTGTGTTGCATCTGCGATTTTCAGATGAGAGTAGCAATCCTGACGAATTGGGTAATCATTTGGGTAACCGGGACTCGTGATATTCCCTTCACTGTCGTAGTAATTGATATTGCATCCAGCGTTCCCTGCGAAGAATTTGAACGAAATATTTAAAGAAGGATATTATTTTATAGATTTAACTTTTCTATTCCGATGCAACCCTAAGTCACTAACAGAGTGACGACAACCGATACAAAAGTTGCATACATTGACGACCGTGTCCGGACACCTACCCCCTGGACATCCACCCCCGGATAACCACCCCCAGTCAACTACCTCCTAGGACAATTACCTCCCAGGACAACTATCCCCAGGACAAATACTCTGAGACGTCTACCCCCAGACAACTACCCAAAGGACAACTACCCCCGGACAACTATCCCCTAGGGTAACTACCCCCAGACAACTACCCCCCAGACAACTACTCCCTAGGGTAAACGATGGTTATCGTATGGGGGTAGTCGAAAATCGTTTGCCGACCAAACTGGTCGTGAAAGGATTTTTTTCTTAGCTTTTCCAAGTGTAGGCAACATATTATCTCAGATTGATCGGTGACTGATCGCCAAGTGATCTTCATTGTTTGACGACTATTTCCGGGCGGTGTTTGGCTGAGAAAAGAACGGAAGCTGATCGACGAATGACATACGATCAGTCGCCGATAAACGTTCTCAGAACGCCGACAAGGCAGCAAAGTTATGAATAAGGTGTCTAAATATCAATAACTCTTGGATTGGGAATATGCCTAGGTTGGGTAAATATTTTTTTCGATACCTGTACGTGTACCAATTGCATTTGTTTGCATACTAATGTAGAACATTGTGTTGGACAAATGGATACGTTACCCGACTGCATATCACAAGGTACGGGGTTCAAGTCCCGCCGTGGCACTAATGTCCTTTGGCAAGACGTTAATCTACATTTGCCACTCTCCACTACCCTGGTGTAAATGGGTACCTGATATGGCTACGACCAGGGTAATTTGTGTAAAGCGCCATGAGCGTCAGAACCTAACGGATACCGGCGCTATATAAATAACCATATTATTATTAAGAGTAAAATAATATACAGGCAATTGGTTACGTACGCTATCTCTGTGTAAAGCCTTCGTCCTCATCAGACTTCTTCAGAAAGTTCTTAAAGACCATATCCGATGAAAATACAACTTAATATGAATAGAAAACTGAATGAATGTAGAATACAAATACACGTATAAAGGAATACAAAGTATTTACCTTTTCATTAATGCACACAAGCAAATTAAAAACCTCATTTTCTGCACCCCCTCCAAATAACGGATCAACAGGGGTCAATTTGCCGAAGTTACAGAGACGACATAACATGTGGACCCGATCGGTTCACCTATATAGCTGAGGCGATGAGCCGTGCTTAATTAATGCAAAGTCATTGTGAATATGCGTGCACATGTCATCAAATCGATAGCAAATTCCGATTTTCAAAGCTTTAGATTTGGATTTTTCAGACATTTTTCTCTGACATTTTAAATACTCTTCTAACATGGCATATAGTTGATACATAATTCATCCATTTCATATTTCAATTTCAATTCGGATATGGTCGTTAAGTTAATTCAAGAACCTTTCTCTCTGTACTTTCACTTGTGTCATGCTTGGGGTGGGAGATGACAATCTTCACGTGGGCCACCCTCATTCAAATAATCTAATCAAATCGACGTTTAGCAATGCGTTACTACTCTTAGGTTTAAGGCTACAGATATCGCAAGGAAACTACTACATGTAGGAATTTCTGAACCATTTCTTACCAATATATGATTCATTACAGTTCTGTCCAGAGTAAACAGTTTCAAATGACGTTGTAATAGGAACAACTGGACAATCACAGTAGTGTCCCAAAGTAGCATCGACACAGGTAGCATTCAGCAGACAAGAATCCAAGGCACAGTCTGTGAATGCAAAATAAAGGGTCATTAAATATATATATATATATATATATATATACAAGTATATTTAAGTTCTATTTGATTTTATTGGATCAATTAAATTACAGTCATAACATGGATTTGACAAATGCCTACGAGCCAAAATACAACTGTGATCATTAAAAACAATTAGGTGACAGAGAGTACGAAATAAACTATGAGGAATAGGCAACAATGAAAAAGGTCCGAAACCAACAGGGGTGGGAAATAGTGGGAATGAAACTCAACGGACCCCCAGACGACACCATCACGAACGAATCGACCGGTCACCTGGTGTCGTCGCATGAAGCCGTTTGACCAACTCCATATCAGTCCTATCTTTGTCCAAGACATACAGAGATGTCAAGAAGCCGACAATCCGTTTTACCCGGTTTATTTATATATTTATTTACCTATTTATTCATTCATTAATTCATTTAATTATTCGGTTATCCTTTCAATCATGCTTTCATTCATTATCCAGTTACGTATCCTTTTTGTTTTACAAGCAAAACTCATCGGTATATGCAATACATAAAGAAAGCCACACATATCTTGCATTAATCAAAAGAAGACAAAAGACTTGATGCATGGCTGATCATCAACGAAATGGAGTTACGTCTTTTGTCAACTCTGTTTATTGCTACGGCAGGCAGCCAGTGAAAACGAATTCGTTTAATCAAATTATGAAAATGCAAGCATTACTTTAAACCAACAGAACTTTATTATTCCTGGCTCATTTTTCCTGATTGAGTTGTCATATATTTATAGAAATGTGATTTTCTCTTTAAAATTCAAATACCGCCCGCCAAATTACTTTGTGGTACCCTCTCTCCAAATTGTTTTTAATCGTTCAAGCGTGAAATATGCGTCATAATGAGTTGCAACAAATAAAAGAGAAGGAGCTAAGCTTTACAAATATGTGTCATTTATTGATTATAATTGTGATTAAGTTATGATAAAACATCGATAATTCTCGGTTTTGTTTTTTCTTGGACGCACTGTATATGCTGCTACTAGACCATGATACATTCCTGTCACACCATTCCGGCGCCAATGTTCATATAATCCTTTGTCTTCGCTTGACGCAATCATCGCTGACGGGGAAACGACGAAGGCATATTTCGCTTATTCTTTTGACTTTTTTCCGATCGTGGCTTTTGTGAGTACTGTTTGTGTTTAAAGGATGTATTTCAGTTTATACGAGCTTCAATGGACATCTTCATCACTATCTGGTTCAAATTCATTACACGCACCGAAGACAAAATTGAAAGAAAGCTCAGTCCGCCCTCATGGAGGAATGTATTAGGCTGTACGAGAACAAAGTAGAAGAAGAGAGAACAATCACCCACTAATATGACTGATTCCTTAGAGATATCTTTCGCTTTTGTCATGGAAGGGATTTTTCATATTCAATTATGCCAACGTAGTAAAAACGAGATTGATTACGATCTACCATAGATTAGAGTCGTGTTTCTAGATAATCCCGGTAATGAAGCATTTGCTTTTATATCCAGTTAGAGCTTCTATATCTCATAATCATACGAGAAAACACCAGATAAAAACTATAGTTCTGTACTTAGAATGCGCACATTTCAAACGCTTTTCACCTGCATGTCGCTTTACTTCTCTCTCTCTCTCTCTCTCTCTCTCTCTCTTTTGCATCAATTCTGTCGAAGCTTATTTGATGAAATAAGTACGAGGAAGCACGCAAATTATTTCCACCTTCGCCGGATATCCTTCCCTTTATCTGTGTATAGGAAAGTTACACTGCAAGGCGTGGTTAGACTGGCCCGGGTATTATGTGGTTTTGCATATATGATTCATACTAATAGACAATAAAGTCACAATTCAAACATTCTTTCAACAACAAAATGACAACATGCACCTTCCATGTTGCTGTTATGTGACTTTTAGAGCAATTTATCATAGACCACAGGACCACACCCTCAGCCTATACAGATGTCTGATCAACATTACCGGACCGTGGAAGGCATCATTCCCCCATACAACCGAACACACACCCCTTTATCCTCAAGAATGTTATGACAGCATGTATGAGTAATGTAAGCTTTTCGGGGCGTATCTTTATCAAGGGGTATCCTCCTTTAGATTAAACCAATGAATTACCAACTCTTAGATTTCACAGGAGAATGGAGGATTCGAAGAAGAAATATGCATGACATAAGCAAACAAGTTTTCACCTACATATAGGGATATCTTCCCTTAGATAAAGATAATGCATTGTTGACATATTGTATTTGAAAAGGTAATTAAAATTTAAAAGATTTACAAAAAAAGAAGATTTGTAGGTATCCTTCACCCTCGAGAAAGGAAGACCGTTCATGCATTTCTGTGTTGTTTTGAAAACTACCTATTCCAAGCACCGAAGATTCCCATAAATGGCTCAAGGTTCAAATTGACCTACTTATTACTCATCAAGTGACCTTCCGCTAACCAGCTTGATGCCCTCAGGTCATTTATCTCCACGGATTTATGATTTTTGTCTTTTTCTATTTTTCCGTTTTCTTGCATGTTGTTTTTAGCTACTGCTAATTACCTTCTGTTTTTATCTTGCTTAGTTAGAACTAAGACTGATCTGTTTATATGTCATTTGCAATAACTATATTGATTATGTTTTTAAACAGATTGTGTTATATGTGAACAGTTCAGCTGCTAGTCACGAGCTGTGATGCACCATACATTAATAACTAGATGAAGTACACAGCGCCGATATGTGGAGTTCTTTTATTCACTTGGTCTAAACATCGTAATATTAGATTTCAGCAGTATACCGGCTGTCGAATTAACTGTTTACTCTTCCCCACGAATAGATCGATCCACTTTATCTTCCCTAGCTTGCAAACTTCAGCGAATAATTTTCATGATATAGTTGATTAGTTCTCGTTTAGACTACCTTGATGTGCATATAGAAAATAGACCTAGCTTCTAAAAACAACATTCGGATATTATAGCTTTCTGCTTGTCTTTTTTCCGTGCAAAAAAAAACTTAATCTAATTGTGATAATGTTTTTATATTTGCTAGTATTCAAGTTGTCCAAAAAACATCCATACATAATCTTTTTTTTAAATAATCATGATGAAACCCTTTTTTTCCTTCCCTCTCTCTCGCTCCCGTCACCTTTCTCTCTCTCTCTACTTCATCTCCCCCCCCCCCCTCGTTTTTTATATTTAATATTCCCATCCCCTGTCTCGTCCTGTCCCCCATCTCTCTCCCCTCTCCTCTTCTTCCTCTTCTCTATCTCTCTCTCTCTCTCTCTCTCTCTCTCTCCCTCTCCCACTTTCCTTCTTCTCTCTCAATCTCCCTCTCTCTTTCACACACCCCCTTTTATTTTATTTTTCTGTTACCGTATATGTATTTTCTATATGCACATTGAATTGTAGATTTGCTCGTTTTTCGTTTTCTAGCATTCCTTTATGGTTTTGCGCGCTATCCCTCTCTCTCTCTCTGTCTGTCTGTCTGTCTCTCCCTCTGTCTTTCTGTTTCTCTCTCTCTCTCTCTCTCTCTCTCTCTCACTCTCTTTCTTTCTCTTCCCCTCTATCTCTCTCGCTCTATAACTCCCAACATGCTTGAATTGTAGCATGATCAGATTGTTTATGGCCTTTTACATCCATTATCTGGATAAAAGAGATTATTCTTTTTTTTCGCTGTCACCCTTGATCAGCAGAGGAATTATTTCGTGGGAGTACCACCAGAAACAGCAAATAACCAGTCATTGATCTGCACTTGTGTGCATCGGTTTGTGACGATCGTGAAATTCCGCAAGTCCAAGTTTACGGTCCCAAGGTCTTTACACGACCAGGCTGCACAAAGTTTAATGTTAACAAAGTACTTAACTACATGTACATTTTAGCAACTTGTTGATTCATTTCGGGCTAAATGACGAACAAAAAATAAATATATCATTGTGCATTTTAAATGACTTTTATTTGTCGGCGTTCATAGTTTTCAGTCATGGTCCTTCATTCTCAATCAAGTATTTTACGATCTTCCCATCAGACCAAATCCATTTACAACTTGCCATGTCAGGAGAAGTATCTGAAATTGTATGCGCTTGCGAATAGGCAACCAGTGCCGCTTCAAAAGAACGGGAGAGATGTGTTCAAATATCAAAGGGGGAAGTGAGCCCTTTGCTCAGTGAAATTTCATAAAATATTGTATTGCTCTGGGGATGTATTGGGGGTCAAATCCCAAAGTCTGCCCGTATAGTCCCCCCCCCCCCCTCGCACCACACCCCCCTCCCTGGACAGATCGTAGTGGAGTGGTTATAACACTTGGTATCACGCGACTGGGTCGTAGGTTCAAACCGAACTACTTTTTTCAATGGAATACAATATTGGTGACGTATATAGGTCACAAATATCAAGTGTACTAGTTTTTAAGGTTGATTGCTTTTTAAACAGAGGGCCTCTTTGCTTGGGTCTTTTCTGGTTTAACAGATCGTGACGTAGTGTTAAAGGCTATCTATATTAGTTTGACAAAGTGATACATCTAAAGAGAGTTACATTGTCCGGATTGAGATAGTAAATTTGTGAGAAATCTCCACGAGTCCACCAAAGATATAGTTTACTCCGACATGTACCATGTAACATACATACTGGCCATGTCTTTGATAATATATTTTACAATTCTTCATTAGGCGGTAATAGGTAAGGTACATTTTTGTCGTGGTATAATGACTCTCAGATAATGGGTCGAGGGTTCGAATACCAACCCTGCACAAACATTCTTTGGCTAGAGATTAATCAAAACATGTGCCACTCTCCACCCAGGTGTAAATGGTTACCTGGTTATGCTAGGGTAATATTTAGTATATATTTAGCAGTATTTATACATAGCCTATTGATGTGGCTACCCTGGATAAATAAGGCCCAATTATCATTATTATCAGGTTTTATTGAAATGTATTATGAACAAATGATCATACATAGTGAACAACTAGCGTTCTAAATTGATAAGTGTCTACAAAACAAACAAATTCAAACAAACAAAACAAAACAAAACCAAAATAAAACAAAAACCAAAAGGTCGATTCATTCAATGTTGGATCTTGCATCCCTCAACTGTTCAAATGAATATGATCATGTTGTTTAAGTCGATTTTTGCTGCTCTTAAACGGGGCGTGTCTTTTGTTAAACAGGTAACATCAAACTCAGACTATTGTCCAATCAGGTTCCCGCATACAGTGAAAGAGTTCCAACTAAAACGTTTGATCTCGCCTGATTGGCCCATGCATGCCGGAAAAGTCACGACTGAGCGCAGGTGTTGTCGGGTCGCAACTCTTGTGCAGCGAAGCCCCAGTGCTTTTAAAATGTTATACTTTTATTTGTGTTTCTAATATGCAATTTCAGTATTTTAACAAATATTTCCCGAGCTTTATTATTGCTTTGGATTTTTCTTTGCTTGTCTTAAATTTTCTTTTTCACTCTTAAACCCCTCTTTAGTCTTTTTCATTGGTTCTTGGTTTTCAGGGTTCTTGATCTAGGTCCTGTTACCTTCTCCCATAACACTATTCCTCAAGAAAATAAATAGTCTCTTGATCTGACCAAAGAAGACCTATTCCTATTTTCCCACTTTGCCTCATTCCCTCACAAATGTTTGATGGAGATATGATGAACTAGCATTTGGTATTTCATGTTAGTTTTCATTTAAAAATTATGAAAACCTTTTGTTATACTATAATAAAAACAATTCTTATTACGCATTTCTAGTAAGGGCACAGAACTTTAAACCCGGATAGTGGTACGTTTTGTTATTAAGAAACAACTTAGTTATGTTCCATAATGTTTCGCTAAAATAATAATAGCAGAATGATCCCTTTACCCTTCCTCTTTCTCTCTATCTACCCCGCCCCTCTCTATTTCTCCTTCTGTATCTTTCTTTCTCCTCTCTCTCACTCTTTCTCTCTCCTTCACCCTCTTTCTCTTTCTCTCTCGTTTTGTTTACACTAACAACAGAAGCTTTCTAGTTCCTCAGTCGTTTTTTAATTCTCTTTTTTTCCTTTTTTATTCCATGCATTTCTCTTTTTCTTCAATTAAGACCTGATCTTGAGTTCCGTTATCAAATTTTCGATTGAAACTATAATTCATTCAAGTATTTCCAAATGGTTCAGCATGCAGTATAGATGGTTTGACTTGACCAGGAAATGTAAATTATCTACCGAAAACTTGCCAGATTTTGTTTTTATTTCAATGGGCGTGTGAGGACAATATTGACTATGCACGCGGGTAGACGGGGGATTCTCGTTTGACTTCCTTATGTTTCTTAAATGATTCCTAGCAAAAATCTTTTGGCAAATTAATCATTCCTTTTCATCTGTAGTCTTGGACATGGAGGTTGAAGAAAAAAAATGGATTGTGTGAGAACATATTTTCGTCATTTCTAAAATTCAATTTGACATTTAAATCAGTAAAATCAGGATATAAATGTTGTTTATTCACATTTTATCACATCAATGAACTCGCATTCAGCAATGCAGAATTATATTAGGAACATTAAATGAGGCATGACCACAAAAGCTGAGGAGAAACGATTGTTAAAGAGAAGGTTGAGTTCTGGGAAGAAGTTAAAATAATTTTGTGAGCGTTATCATTGTATTATGCAAGTGTGGAAGAATATCAGATAAAACATGTTCCCTGAAAATGAGGCTCTTAAAATGCCTTAATATTCTAAGTATGGCATGTAACATCATAACAATCCCGGAATTTTATGCCACATGTTCGGGTAGTCCCATATGAATCTTTCTGTGTACAGTGATTGTAACTTTACCAAGACTGGGCCAAATTTCTTATCATGACTTGTTGACGATTCCAGAACCTTGCAGTACACACCAATATTTATATGTTAGAAGGTCAACCTTTTTTGATCGATTCCACAACGTTTCTTTCACAATGCAATCGCATGACCAGAACTCAACGTTATCTTTAAACTACAGAATGTTCGGGGGCTTGGGGGGCACTGCACTTTAATAGTAATTGATAACAGCAGGTACTCTGTTATGACTACAAGCATACATCCGCCTTAAATAGGCGCAACTGTTAATCAATAGTAAAGAAATAAGAAAGGAAATATGATTAGATGTGAGAATGTAATGTTACGTTTGAAACCTTACGGGTGTGACAACTGGCATCCTCTACCAACCATTTGAAGCTGTGCAAAGAGTTCGAAGTTGAAACGTGGTCCAAGTTTGAATAACTCATAATTCATTGTTCGTCTCATTGTAAACCATGCATGATGCAAACAGGAATAGACATGCGGTGTGAAATACTTACTAGAATGCAAAAAGAGACCAGCCCAAATTAAAGACAACCCCTGATCAACGATGGAAAACATAGTTTCATTATGCAAACAAAAAACTGGATATCGCAAACACTAACAACAAACAACTGTATAATTATGGTGCCAATAGATACGGCCACACCGGACAAAATATGATAGAAGTTTTACTCCTGGGCCATATGTGCCTATAGTGACCAAAATTAAATGTTTTGTTTTACCTTCGAAAGGTTTCTTAACTTATTCTGGTAGATGTTTTGGAGGTTGACCAAACTGGATAATTACAGATATACTGAAGAGGTGTGTCTAGGGAATTTGTAAGTATTTAGACACGTATTAGAGATCCACTTGAAAATACTTTGCTCTTCTACATTTTCCACTCTCCACCCAGGTGAGAGAGAAAAAAAACAATCTTAGTCCAGAGTGGATCTCTAATACAAGTCTAAATACTACCAAATTCCGAGACATATTCATTGAATTCTTTAGCGCCTTATTATGGTAGCTCAGCTACAGTCGGGGTAAGCAGTAGAGTGTATTTATTTAGAAGCTGCGTTATATAAATAAACCTATTATTATAAATATTACTTAAACTCGAGTCAAGAGTACTCGTTTCTCAGAATTCTGTTTCTCAATAGACCTGTAGTCAGTAGCCGTTCTGTATTTTTTTAACAATTTTCTAGAGGCGGGATGTTTAATGTAATAAAGTGTCACCAGAAACGCAATTCCATACAAATGCTAGCCGTGCCCCCCTTCCCCATATCACCATCGTTACCATCACTGTTTCCTTCTTCCTCTCTTTCTTTTCTTCTTCTTCTTCTTTTTCGCCTCAACCTTCCCCTTCCCAACATTTTCTTATTTTTCCTCCTCTCTTTCACCATCTACCATCAGCCCCACCCCCTTCACCACTACCACCACCATCACCAGCATCACATTCATTGTTACGTCATGCCATAGAGGATAACATCGAATTGCGTGTGAAGCTATAACGGTATGCCTTCTGGAAATTCAAGTTACAGGAAGCAGTGTGGTAATACTTGCCTTGGCAAAAGCCAGATGATACAAGTGTCGCCATAAGCATGACGACAATTTTCCAGGACGACATCATCATGGAAGGTATTCTTGATCAAATTTCGTCTGAGAAAAGAGACAGGTCACTTTGTTCAGGTTCTTCAAAAAATGAACAAATTTATCTGTAGAACGAGTCTTCCTCGGTACCAGAAGAGAATACGGTAACGCCTTCCTCTTTGCTCGGCAGCCCAACGTGAGAATGGTGTGAAACCGCTCAGCTTAGACCCTCTTTTCAAGTTTGGAGTCAATGGACCCGAAACACCGAGGGGTGTCGCCCCGAAATACTCTGACTCGTGGGCGCATGTCCTGCTTTCGTTTACCTGTGTACACCAATGTTCATGGTAATTGGGTTCTCACTATGCGATTTTCAGTTACAGTTACTCCTTTTTTGTTGAAATTCCAGAATGAAAAAAAGCTCAATATAGTCGTGACAAAATGGATACTGATCAGTTTGTAATCTGGATTCAATCTTTGCCAG